>CAJQZJ010032004.1:3470211-3484046 GCA_907164525.1 Lophiomys imhausi | reverse complement strand
GATGATCACTAAGGTAGTGCGGACCTTGTAGACCCCTAATAAAGCTTTAAAGCTGATGATCACTAAGGTAGTACGGACCTTTTAGACCCCTAATAAAGTCGATGATCACTAAGGTAGTTTGAACTTTATGGACCCCTAATAAAGCCTAAGGGACTCCCCACTCTTACTCTACCGGTCCAAAAAGTTATTTCTAAGTCAACTAGGCAGTAGGTTGGATGTTTTTTCCCCCTAGATCTATGGAAACATTTATATGACCAAAGTTTTTTCTCAAATGTATCACTATGCTGTCAAAATTACTTCATGTCATCATGCGCACGGTGCTGCTAAAGTGATCCAGAAACTAATATATACAAAACATTTTGGCCTAAATGTGGCATCTCGTAAGAACATATTGTGTTATTATGATCAGTACTCATAATGTTATGTGCTGTGTGCATTGTTTTTAGGGGTCTTTCTGAAGTAGGTGCCAGCACCTATCCCAATTTACATATGAGGAAATCAAGGCATGAAGCCATTAAGTAACTTGCAAACATTGGAGAATTAGGGCTGAAGCCTAGGCCTACTGTTCTTCCCTCTGTAACTCACATCCATCACCCTAGAAGATCAAGGAGACATGGGTAAACTTCATTATAAACCCCCCTCGACAAGGTGTTTTGCTTTGACTGAAAATGAAATGGTATCAAGGTTACAGAAGTAAGGAAAACCTGGCATGAACGTTCAAACAAAAGAGCCAATCAGAAAACTGTAATTACTCTGGAAGCAATTATGTGAAAACTACATGTACACATGCACAAAAGTTGGGAAATAGTCATAATGGGTGAAAACAGTTACTAGTTAGGATGTAATGTGACTGAATTCATTTCTGCTATGTTTTTTAATAGGAAGGAAGTGCGGGTGTTTACATGCTGTTGTACAAACCTGTGGCACTACCCAAAGACCACAGTCTTTAATGTTTTTCATAAGAGGCTCTCAAAAAAATCCCCTTAATGTCCCTCTCAAAGTCTTTTCCCATTCTAATTAAGCCCGTTCTTCTTCAATTGCTGGCGTTTAGGATGAATAAAGTCTGGCTCTGGCTTCCTTACAACTACCTGAAGGGATTGCTCCCTTTTAGTTTCCGTTGTGAATGTCAACCCTTTTAAGCCACTTCATTGCACTGGTGTGCTTCTGCAGGATGTGCTGGAGAATACTGTTGAGTAGCATGTGCTTTAAGTTCTTAATAAGGCTAGACAACTGGTGACATTTTAGAATCGAATTAATTTGCCAGCAAAGAACTGGCTGTCTTGAATGGATGCAGAGGAAGTCTAGGGAAAAAAAGAAGGGATTAGAGTCCACCAAGATAGGAGTTAGCTAATGACACACTAATGAGGCCTAATGAGAAGGGGCAGACATGGGGAAAGTAATAGTGAGTGCATATATTTGGGGGAAATATGCTGTTAGTCTTTAGCAGAGAACTGGTATCTGGCATCCTACTGCTGATTACCAGTTTGCAGTATGGTTCTCTGCCTGGGGAGAATGCCCTTGAACCTGTCTGACAACAAATTCAGTTTATTTGAGTACTTGTGCTGTAAGACCTATTAAGTGCCCCTTCAAGAACCATTTCCAACACATAGCAGCTGCTATCTTCTATCTCTTTTCTCACTCATACTTGAAGAAAGAAAGTTTAAATCACTCCCTTCTTTCTCTTTCTCATGTAAAGGCAACTGCTTGCAAAAATGTTACCATTTTTTTGGTGGTGGGTCGGGTTTGTAGGAAGTGCCCTGGGGTGTGAAGAAAAGAACTTCAATACTGTGAGGATGGGATGGTCTTCCCTCTACCTGGAACAGACACTAGGTAGCATAGGATTCCCTGAGCCGGTACCTGGGGTAGCTGAGCCCGGATGTCTTCCGAGCCAATGAATATGCTCTCCAGGTGGGACCAGGTGCGCTGCACCTCAAACCAGATAGAGATGACTGAGTCAGCTGTAGACAGCTTTGTCTGCCAGCTTGAAACTTCTCCCAGGAAGAAAGCAACATACTTGGACATCATCAGGTTCTGCAGTTGTACTTGATTGTCCTCCAGAACCTCAATGAGGTCCTCATCCGACTGCAGCAAGGGAATGTGGGTCCGTGCGTGGGGCTCATACTGGAATTCCATGCTGGCCCAGGTGGTCTGCAACTCCTTTAAGGTCTTCTCCATACCCATCTCTTTGACAGCTCTGTCCACGATGCCCCGGACCTCGTCCTCGAAGTGGTGGAGCTGGAGCTGCAGGAGAAGAGCCAGGGTGGTGTCCTGATCCATGATGAAATTCACACCAGTAGCCTGCATCAGCTGCCTCCAGTGTCGCTCCCGGATGGCGGGATTCTGCAGCTCGGCGACAGCCCTCAGGGAGGTCAGAGTATTCACCACTGTGCTTTCCAGGCCTGTGAATGCATCCCAGGCCCTAACTTCCTTATCCAGGTTCCGTATTTGCCGGGAGAACTGCTTGCACTCTGAGTCCATGGCTTCCACACTGATGTTCTTCCAGCTGGTGGCCTCCCAGGCATGGATACTGGAGATCACCATTTCAATGGTGTCCCAGAGCTCCTTTAGCTGGAAGGCCTCCTTCCTGCACTGCCTTAGCTGCTTGTAGTCAGGAACATTGACTTCAAACAAGTCAGCTGACTTGGAGATGGCGGCCATGGTGGATTCCATCTGCTGGATCTCTGAGTGCCAGGCATCCAGCATTTGATGTGGGTCGATACTATCAAACCTATAAAGCACAACATATTCCCTTGGTAAGCATAGCATGCAGGATTCCTAGAACCACTAAGGTAGCAACTGCTGAAAGGTTTAGTATCCCAGGCAGAGGAAGGGCTCCTAACATAGTTTCTCATCCTGGGATGAATGGGGTGGGGGGAACCACTAGAAGGAAAAGCTGGTCAAGAACATCAGAGAAGATGCAGGGTGTGGTGGCACACGTCTGTAATCCTCACATTTGAAAGACTGAGACAGGAAGATCTTGAGTGTGTGGTCAGCATGGACTCTAGCGGGAGACCTTGTCTCTAAAACCTATACACAACAATCGTAAAAGAGCAAGGCCATGATTAGATCTTTTACCAAATCCAAGAAGACGAAAATAGACTTGCCATTTTGTATGACTTCAAAATTAATCTCAGGCCACCATTAGACTGTTCTGCCTTTGTGCCCTGTGGGGTCAGTGCTCTCAGCCTTGGCCTCATATTAGTACTTTCTGAAAGCTGCAAGTTTCCTATGCATAAACATCCCCCAGATCACTTAAATAGTAATCCTAGCTAGGGCTACTATTGTTATAATGAAACACCATGACCAAAAGCAAGTTGAGGAGAAAAGGGTTAATTTGTCTTATATTTCCACATCATAGTCCATCACTGGAGGAAGCCAGAACAGGAAATCAAGCAGGGCTGGAACCTGGAGGCAGTAGCTGATGCATAGGTCATGGAAGGGTGTTGCTTACTGGCTTGCTCAGCCTGGCTTGCTCAGTCTGCTTTCTTATAGAACCCAGGAACAACAACCCAGGGGTAACACCACTCACAATGTGCTGGGCCCTAAACATTTTGTTGCTTATCCCCAAGATCATACATGAACAATCACAATATAAAATGTTTTATAAATTTTAAAAGTCCCCCATTCTTACAAATTCAAACTTTAAAAGTTGCCTCTTTAAAAATATCTAGTCTCTTTTAAAATCCAAAGTCTCTGTAAAACTCTAAAATCTTTTTAAAAGTTCAAAATCTCTCAACTGTGGGCTCCTGTAAGATTGAAAATAAGTACTTTCTTACCACAGTACAGTCACCATAAAACCTTCAAAACCAGCCCCAGCTGGGTAACTCATACACTACCATGGTCAGCTGCCAGCACAAGGTGTAACCTTGGCTGTCCCTGGACCATAGCTTCTGTGTGCTGACCCTGAGGATACACGCCCCAGAAGAGTTCACCTCAGTGATGCTGGTGTCTTGTTAGTTACATCTGATTCTTCAGCCCCAACAGACCAGGCACTACAGATTCTTCACACTGAAGGCCCAGCAGAGTCTTTGCTTCCCTCCGAAACTTCACAAGCCAGGCCTCCATTGTCTGCATTGCCTTCAACATTCTTATCTTCCAGGCTCCCACAGACCAGCTCTCTGTGCTTCAGCAGTCAATGACCTTTTTAGCCTAAAGTTTTAAAGTCCTTCCATGACCCTCTCAAAACAACATGTTCAGGACTGTCACAACAATACTCCATTATTCTGGTACTAACTTCTGTCCTAGGCTTACTGTTGCTGTGATGAAACACCATGGCCAAAAGCAAATTGTGAAAGAAAGAGATTAATTGGCTTACGCTTCCACATTGTCATCCATCACTGAAGTAAGCCAGACAAAACTCAGCAAGGCCAGAACTTGGAGGCCCAAGCTGATGCAGAGGCCATGGAGAGGTGCTGCTTACTGGTTTGTTCACCATGGCTTGCTCAGCCTGCTTCCTTATATAACCCAGGAGCAATAGCCCAGGGATGATGGCTCCATCCACAATAGGCTGGGCACTCCCCCATCAATTGCTAATTAAGAAAATGCTCTACAGCTTTGCCTACAGCCAGATCTTATGGTGGCATTTTCTCAATTGAGGTTTCCCCCTCTCAGATGACTATAGCTTGTGTCAAATTGATTGACATAAATCTAGACAGCATGATCACCATCAAGGGACCAGGAAACAGCAGCTTCAGGCTTTCCCCAGTGTCCTGATGTGCCAAGACAGTGTTCAGGTCTTCAGGGGAGCTCCTATCTGCAGCCTGTGCATCAGCATCAGCTTCAGCAATGGTGTCCCAACTGACTAGGAGCCACTCTTATTAACCTTAAAACTGAGTACAAATCCCTAAATAATCTGTCCTTTTTGTTCACTGCCTCAATCTAGGCTCCTTGTCTTCCCAAGTCCTTCCACTTAGCTATCCCACTCTCCCTCTTCTGTAGACATTCATCATTCTTTGGCCTGTTCCCTCCTGGCAGCCTCTAATTCTTCACTTGACTTCCTCTAGCTTAATACCTAGTTTTGTCTCTTTACCTCATTTGCTTGTCCTTTTTGTCCAATGCTGAAAGCACACACCCAGTTGGGATGGCTCCTGATCCTTGAGTGTCAACGCTTTGCATTGCCACCCCATGAGGCAATGCTTCAGGTCGTAGCCTTTGCGCAACAGAAATGCCTCATGTATAAAGGAGCTCACAGGGAAGTCACACAGTCAGGGGCATGGGTGACTGAGTTTCAAGGGGCCTGTGCTATTCCCTCTCTCATATTTCTCATCCCTGTTTATCTTTCCTCTCCATCCCCAAGCTGAGACTTGGTTTCTGTGAGCTTGAGAAGGTAGATATTTTGGGTGCTGTGAGTTAATGGAGAATGAATACATTCTTCCACACTCTGGACAGAGTTTCAGCTCCTCAGGTGAATGATCAATGAATACAAGAGACTAGAGAACTGATTAGTGCCTTCTGTCTACTGTGTATGAGTGTTTACTGACAGGATATTGAAGGGTGGAAGGGAGGAAGAGGATGACATGTACACTCCCTTTCATAAACTGTTCCTTCTTTCAGTTGTCTCTAGAAATATCTACCACAACAGATGGAAAGAAATCTTAATTAAAGCCATTCACCTGAGTAAACTTACTGTTTACTCCCCATCACTGTGTACTAACAGTCACACACATACACATACACATACACACACACACACACCACACCACACACACAGGCATGCACAGACCCCCCACACACATACACATACATATACACACACAGACCTCCACACACACCACACACACTCCACACACATACACACATACACCCCACACCTACACACACACTCCCACACCCCCACACACACCACACACACACACACACACACACACACACACACACACACACACACACAGGTACACACAGACACCATTATATTAGTGTCATGTTAACTTGGATGAACGTTTCACCTGCTCTTTCTGAACTGGTTTTGGCTTGGGGGCTGTGGCCACCAACACATGTGGCTGAACACCATGCATAGGTCAGGGCTCGCCTTTAGCACAGAATACTGGGGTAGTTTTCAGGGTGGAACCAGCATCCTCTCTGGGTTTTTCCTGCCTCCTCTACAACAAAATGGACTAAATGGAAGAAATAGAACTGTCTTTGTGACAAGTGTTTCAGCAAGAAAGATCATCAAGGCACAAAGAATTCTTCTGTTTTGTTTATTTGTTGTCTTTTCATAGATGAACTGTTGGTATGCATGTGTGAACTCTACTTTCTCTCTTTTCTACAGTGAACTTATAATATGAAGTTGACTATTTTGTGTTAGAACAAGATTTATGAAATTCAGACAAACTGAAAAAAGCCCACATCCCATTTAAATTATTATGTTGCAGAATTCAGGAAGTTATCAGATAAGATGTGGATTAAGGAGTATTTGCAGTGCACAGAAGGCAGCAATATGTACTATATTTTCCTCATCACATAAACATCCAGAAATTGACAATGGTTTCTTAACGAAGCTTTTGACATAATTTTGTTTGCTGTTTAAGTTTGTGAAAGAGCTTTTCCTGTATCTGATCATGCATGAGCACCAATTTTGAGTACGTTTGAAGGGAATCTGTACATAGGAGAGCATGTAGCCATTTCAAACCCTTAGAATAAATTAGGTTTGGTGTCACATGCCTATAATCCCACCACTCAGGTGGCTGAGGCAGGAGGATTGCAGGATCCAGCCTATACTATGTAATGAGACTCCGTCTCAAAAACTTTCCTTTCTAACACCTTGTCAAGGTATTCACTAACTTTACTCATGTGCTAACAATGAAGCATTTTTCCAAATGAAGGAAAGAAGAAAGTTTAAGGACAATGGAGTCACAGAGAGGAAGGACACAGTGGATCTTTGAAACAGAAAGACAGAATGAGTATCTTAAACTGAAGGAGAAATGTCTGCATAAATAAAAGCACATTTAAGTAATGGAAATGTGTTGCTCAAGCATGAGTCCATAGAGAGGAGAGAGAGCCTGTTCTGACTCCTGCGAAGCTAGCCACTGGGGAATGCTGGAAGATAAAGAACGATGTGTACCCAAACAATACCCTACCAGCACACAGAACTCGGGGGGCCTACCCTGCACACTCTGTGCTGGCCTGCCTAGTACCGACGCCTACCTATTTGCCCAAGCTAAAAGACGGAGAAGCATCCAATACTCTCTTTCCCCAGTTCCTATTGATTTTCTCTCCTGTTCTCAAATACAGTCTTGGTCAGTGCTTCAGTTCAGGCCTTACTACTTTGGTTCATGGTTGTTATAACCTCTCAGCTGAGATTTGGTTTTCAGTCTGCTCTATTTGATGAGAAAGTAGGAGTTATATTACAGACAAATTTACAATATCCAGTGCTTTAATGTATGTCTTTTATTATTCTATAGTGGCAAAAAAACAATTCGAATTTAGTAGCACTGTAATTTGGAACGTGAATTTTATTTTCCTTTTGGGCTAGCAATAGGCTTGCAGTTCAGTCTTTTCTCATGATGCCAGAGAGTAGGTATGAGAAACCAGGCATAGAATTATGAGAGACACAGTTCACCTTCTATGTCCTACTCTGTTGCTAGCTGTGGTATTTGGTAGGTAAATCTAATATCATCGTACATCTGAAAGGTTGTGCTTCAATATGCTGACTTCTCAGTCTGGGTCACCTGGACCTCTCTGTCTCCCTCATGTCCCAGCTCCTGCATCTCAGCTGCACTCATTCTATGTCCTACACTTTTAGCCATTGTGCCTTTTTGTCCATGATTACTGTCTATAGAAGATCCTTTCTTCCCACTTTGATTATTAATCCCAAGTGGAACTCACTTGCCATTGGCTCGTTCAACACCTTTTCTAGGATGTGTGAGTAATTTCAGTTAAAGATGGCACCAACAATATGTCTTATTATTCATTGAAATTATTCCTAAGGCTATACTTTGTTGATGTCAGGGGATGTGTATTTCTGAAAAAGTCTAGCACCTTATAATTCTTATATAACTCTATTGTTGAGGCCAAATCTCATCTGCACTATAGAAGCCTAAATCATACAAATGAGTCAGGTTAACTGGTAAGCCAGGCAAGCTGAACAAATAACATATCTCTATGTTAGAGTATTGCTATGTCCATGGTACTAATTTAATGACCAATGTGGCCCTTTTCTCTAGCTTTGGAAATGACAGCAGTTACTTTATAAGCAGAACCCATGACCACATTTTCCCTCATGCTCCTGCATCAATCAGGTCATTAGGAAACCTGTTCTTTCCTGTTGCTATTGTGCACAGCTTCTAATGGAGGGCATCTTCAGGTAGACTTTGCCAGCTCTTCACAGAATCTAGTGGCCAGTTGAAAGCCTTAGCAGTGTTCCTGTGAGTTGGAGCTCATAGGATAGGCTGTCCAGGCTATGGAAAACCTTAGATTACCTTGGCCTTGAAAGGAGAGGAAGAGTATTTATCATGCCACTATTCTTTAAGGTCAGGAAACCTGTGGTCAAGGTTAAAGACTGAACAAGAGAATGGCGGAAGCATGGAACGTTTCCTTCAGTCGAATCTGTCACAGACTGAAAAGGCGGTAGAGGGTCCTTGAATATGAATATGACAGCTTAGCCAATGAGTGTGGGAACTCAGCGAGGAAATATGCTGAGCTGACTTACAGTTAAGAACTAAAGGAGGAAGGAGCATTTGACTTGGGCATGAAGAGGGAATCTAAATTTCAGAAGCCCAACTTTGTGCAGCACCTGTCAGATGGCAAGGCCTAATGAGACACTCATTTTCTTCTTCCTTCTCAAAGACAAGAACATTAGAAGCTGAGCACAGCCCATTTCAGGAAAAGAAACTTGTATTGTCAGAGAACGCAGCAGGCTCTGGAGATCTATAAAGGATCAGAATGTAAAGGGACAAATGCACACGTGGCTGCAAATTTAACACACTCACACACGCCAAAGTGAGAAACAAAACAGAACAGCACAGGAGCTGATGCTTGCTAAGGTTCCCTTTAGCAAGAGCCCCACGATTCTGGAAGAGCTATATAACAAAATTGCAGCAACATTCAGTTTCTCAGACTGTTGTGAGCGTTCTTTTGGAAGCATTCTCCTCCAAAGATTCATCTGCATGTGAAATTAGCAGATGTGAATTTAGAAAGGCAGTAAGAGTAACATCATCATGGCAGCCACCAGGAAGGAGTGGTAAGAAGGAAAAACAATCACAGACAGAAAGAAAATAAAATAGCCCAGCAGCTGACCAGGCACACGGGCTTCACATGAATGAATGATGGCTACCACGATTCTGATGAGCCTACAAAAGGATACCATAGTTGGTTCCTATTGAGCGATCACACTGGGAAGATACTTCAGTAAACATCTATGAGATTCATTTGAAGAATTTTGAGTAGACAGTTGACGCAAAGGCTTGTTTACCGCTGCCATTGACAGGGTTGTGAACACTGACCTCTTGAAAATCAACCATCCTCATTTGTGCCACCTCCTCGCAATCTTGAGTTCAATTGAGAATTTTCACTGTACACCCAGAGGAAGACCCAAAAGATACACCTTGAACTCCAAAAGAATGGTCCCCTGGTGTGTGTCACAAACGTTTTTAGCAACAGACATTTCTCTGGAACAAAGGTATGGCCACCCTAAAGTGACTGTTAAGTTGCAGAATCATTTGAAATCCTAGGTCCCTGTATGTTGCTTCAGAGAAAACCAGTTACTGCCCTTCAGGGTAGTGGGGGAGCCTTACTCAATACTGACACACAGATCTCTCCCCTAAAAGTCAAATTTAGTGGGTCTCCAGGACAGGCTGGACACTGTAGGCTTTCACAGCTCCTCATGATGATTGAAGGACAGTGCCCTCCTATAGAGCCACAAGCTTTATTATGTTCATATCATATGTAGTTTAGACTCCTATTCTTGTTTGCCTCTTAGTAACAGCATCTTTTGTCTTGCTTGTAGATCTAATGGGGGGGGGGAGAAAGTGGCAGCTGCTTAGTAAACATCAGATGATTGAGTGGTGAGAGCAGGTCCTTACTGAGGGTGAAGGATAAAGGAGTACAAGATAGACTGACTAGGGGAAGCACATGGGGTTCTTTACCCACAAGGCTGGTTATAGGTGTGGTTGTATATGATTGTAAGATATGATTCAAAGAAGCTGGAAGAGAAGATGTCAATTTTTTTATCATAAGAAATAAAAAATGTTTGAGATGATGTTGAAGGATATCCTCAGTATTCCAAATTGATCTTTACATCTCAAAATGTTTGAGATAATGTTGAGGGTTATCCTCAGTATTCCAAATTGATCTTTACATCTCAAAATGTTTGAGATAATGTTGAGGGATATCCTCAGTGTTCCAAATTGATCTTTACACAAAGTACAAATGGCCCAAAGCATTATACTGTGTCTCAGAAGACAGGCAATTATTACCTGTCGACTAAAACAGATTTTTAAGATTAGGCCCAGACATGAGATTTTCTGTGACAAAGCTGGAACAGTGGCCCACCAGGACAGGGGGACACCAACACACTGAGCACAGCAGTAAACACTTTCAGCAATCATCTTCTTAATTCCAGTAACAACCTATGAGGTGACTACTATTATTATCTAAGCACAAACAGTATTGAACAACATGATATGATACAGACTCGAGAAGCAGACCTGGGGAAATTTCTCGGTCCTTCCGTGTGCTTCCTCCTTTTAGAGATTTCTAAGTCTAGAGCCAGAGCAGAAAACAGCAACAACAAAGCCCAACAAAACTCAGCCCTGGGAAACAGACCGCAGTGCAGGGCCTGACCAGGATAGCTGCCCTAGCTATTTAGACATGAGCTCACCTTTGGGGTGAGACCTGGGGGCTAAGCTGTGCATGGGAGGTTGGCGGCTTATAGACAGGAGAATTGCTACAGGATGCACATGAATGGTACTGTCTCTCAGGGTTGATCTGCATATGCAAGAGCTGTGATTATGAGCAGGGAGTTTCCACAGGATTAATGTGCAGAAAAATGTCCTCAGATGTTAACCTTTGCCAAAATCCTAAGCTACAAAAATGCCTTCCAACATTATCTAAACATTCTAGCAGCAGCCAGTTTAAAAAAAAAAAATGTATGTGGGGCACACACATGTGATATGTGCCACTTTTTAAGCCCAGCCAAAGAACTAAAGTCTGAGAATTCAGAATTCTAGCTTAGGAAGTCCTAATCATTTTGCCCTAATTCCCCTATGAACCCCTCTAATTCCTCCCTATTAACCCCGGGGTGCATAAGAAGCTTCTAAATCTTTCTTAAAGGGAGGGTGGTTGTCCTGTCCTTGGTCATTCACACAAGTGGAACTAAGACTCCACCCACCTCAGGACTGCACTGTAACTAGAGGACCACCATGGAGAAAGGAGGACTGTTAACAAACCTTCGTCTGCTACAAGAGCCAAAGCATGAACTCGAGATGAAGATCATCACCCTGCCCATACCTGAAGGGGGCTTCTTTGCGGAACCTCTCCTGGAATTGCTGCTGCTCCAAGTCAAAGGCTAAACACCGCTGGCGGAGGAGGACCACTTCATTTGCCTGCAGAGGGGCCACCTGCTGCCTCACAGTGAAGGCCATCTTCTTTGTGTTCTTCCACTTCTCGGGAAGTTCCTGTAAAGAACACCTGAGAGTGCTCACCCCCAAACTGCTCTCCCCTCCCCTACAACCTGAGACTGCACACCCACCGCCACTGGGGTTCCAACCCTGCAGTGGGGCACACTGGGATTCACTGGTACCATTTTAAACTCTGTGCTGTCATCCCACTCTTCCTCAACTTACCTCTTTAGTTGTCTTCTCTCTCCACAGTCATCTGATTTCAACTCAGCACTCCCTCTATCCCCTTCAACCTCTGACCTAGTAACCCTTGACCTGTTCTATAGTCCTCAAGGGTGTTTGGTCATTTTATTGAGTTTTTTTTTTCCTCAGATCTTCTTAACATCACTAAGATTCGATTGTCTTCCCCAAATCAAACACTTGGCTCAACCTTTTGTCAGAGAGTAGGACAGGGCAGGGGTGATATTATAGTTAGGTGTTTTTTGTCAACTTAATACAAGCCAGCATCATGTAAGAAGGGGAACCTCAACGAAGACATGCCCCCATCAGATTGGCTTGTAGGCAAGTCTGTGAGGAATTTTCTTGATTAATTATTGATATGTGTCAGCCCTCTGTGGGTTCTGCAAATGATACTGTATAGGGTTTTTGTTTGTTTGTTTGTTTGTTTGTTTTAAGCAGGCTGAACAAGCCAGGGAACAAGCCAATAAGCAGCACTCTTGCATGATATCTATTTCGGTTCCTGCCTGAGTTCCTGCCCTGGCTCCCCCAGTGATGAATATGACCTGACAGTTGTAAGATGAAATAAACCCTAGTCTGGGCTACATAGCAAAATCCAGTTTCAAAAAAGGATTTGACTTATCTTTAAATCCGAGGTAAAATTAGTATCCCTATGAGTTCTTCCTCTCCAGTTTTCAGTATTTAATGATTTCCCTCAAATGCTAGACATTACCCATGCACTATACATTCTCATTCTGAGACGTGGACCTTGGACTGGAGTCACCATGGAGCCATTCTTCACTGACTTTGACCCCCACCTGCCATGCTGCCCTGGAATCCTAAGACTCTCCTGCATTGTGTAAGGAATGGCCACATGCACTGACCTCCAGTTGCTTAAACACGGCTTCCGGCAGCTCTTGTTCATAGGACTTCAGCAGTTCAATCGTTTCCTTCAGGGGCTCAAACATGTCATCAATACTGCTCTGCCGTTCTTTAAGGGTGACAAGGTGTCCCATGATCTCAACCAATCCTTGGAAATCTCCTTTCTCCACCTTCTTGAGGAGACCACTCTCAGTGATCTTTATGAATTCGTCAAGGTCGGACAGGCTGGGTGAACATAAAGCACAGAGCCAGTCTCCCTGTGCTCCTCTGGAGGAAGGCTACCGAAGTCTCTAAACAGGAGCTATTGTCACAGAAAGCTCACCATGGGCCAGTACTTGCAGGGACCAGCCTTGTGATTAATGTGGCTTTCTTCACCAGTGTGTAGGTTGTGAGGATGAGGGCAGCCCTGGCCCTCAGGAGATGTGACACACGAGTGGAATGTGTGCTTGTAGGCAGCATCTTGGCCAGAAAAGTATGTGAGCAGGGCAACTTTCATTAAGTCACTATAGGCCTATGGATTAGTTACTACCTCTACATCAATAATAACTGGTGGTATTTGATCATGTACTGTGGCTGGACCAAAGGTTATCATTTGGGAAAGTCAGGTAAGCATAAACAGAAACTCTTCATGTTTTTTTTTTTTTTGGTAACTTTTGCTAAGTCTGAAATAATTTTAAATTGATTTTTTTAAAGGCAAATATGAGGACTGGGTGTTGGTGGTGCACACCTTTAGTGTTAGACCTCAAGAGACTGAGGCAGATGGGTCTCCGTGAGTTTGAAGCCAGCCTGGTCTATGTAGTGAGATCCAGGACAACCAGGGCTACACAGAGAGACCCTGTCTCAAGACATAGCATAACAACAAAATAAACAAACAGACAAAAATGAAAAAAATGTTCTTGCCTCCAACGTCTCTCTTCTCTGTCTCTCTATTTCTATCTCTGTCTTTCTGTCTGTCTCTTTCTTACCCATACACACACATTATGAGTTTGATTCTGACAGGTCTGATTAGACAGGTCACTATGGCCAAGACACTTAACATCTCAGGCCCTTGGTTTCTGTACGTAGAACATTAGAACACTAATCCTCTCTCATTAGCTGTTATGTTAGAGTTAAGTGAGATGCATTCTGTAGTTCAGCAAGTGTGCAGTGAGCATCTGTTAGGAGCCCTACCATGTTCCCAGG
>CAJQZJ010032004.1:3410996-3465652 GCA_907164525.1 Lophiomys imhausi | reverse complement strand
TCTCATAGCAAATATAATTCAAAATTCCTTTCATGGTAAAATTCTTTTCAAGGTCAGGGTCAAGACATGGGTACCTTTCAGAACACCTATTTCAAACAGTAGACAGAAAGTCCTAGCCAGTGTGGTAAAATAAGAAGCTGAGATAAATATAATGACTGAAGAGAAATAAATGAAAATCATAAAATCTATTGGTGTGGCTATGTACATTAGCAAACTCCAAAGAGTCAAGAAATCATTTATTAGCATTAATAAGCTAATTTAGCAGGGTACCTGTAAAAATTAATTAATATATTTAAAACAATTATATTTTCACCTAGAATATGATTTTTAAATATTTTGAACTAGGAACCAAAAAAAAAATTACTGAAGAATACTCTTAACAAAATCACCTGTGAATTAGCTTAAAAGTAACAGTTTTAAAATTGTCTTGGCAAACAAGAGTGACACAGTGGTGAAAAAACTGCACATCCTTACACAGGGACATTTGATGCTGTACAGATAAAAATTTCCAAACTTACCTATGGTCAGTTCAAATTTAATGATAAGTCTCAATGGTCCCTTTTCTTTTACAAAATGATGGATAAAATTTACAGAAAAACGAATGGCCAGGAACAGTGAAGACATTTTTAATGAAAGTGAATGGGTGGAGACCTGCCCTGCCAGATATCAAGCTTTATTACAAAGCTACAGTAATGAGGACTTTGTCATTTTCTTGAAGCAATGAACTATTTAGTGTGGGAGAGAAAGTTCTAAAACTTTGAGCATATAACAAAGTATTCTTGGGATCTTCAGGCAGGAAGAGAATTTATTCTTGAAAAAGATAAGAGAAAAAGAACCCAATTGGACAAGGGAGATCCTTTTGGCTAGCTGAGTCTAGGAATTGCTCACGAAACACAATCATACTTCGGTACACATTGTTGGTTTCAGAGCCACCTTCGGATACTGAATTCCCTAGACATCCAAATCCCATCTGTGACACAGGTTTACCTCTTTCCTATTCAAACCTTCCCATATACTCTAAGTCACCCCTACCCAGGTTATTTATGAGTACCTCATATAATGTCAATGCTGTGTACATCATTGTTAAGCTGCATTGTTTAGGGGACAATGACAAAGTCTGTACACATTCAGTTCAAATGTAGTTTTTAAAGTATTTTTTTTTTATGTGTGGTGGTCTGGATCTACAATGCAGACCATATGAATATGGATGGCTGTCTTTAAATGGAGGGGAAATATAGGCCACAAGACTAGAGACTATATTGGGTAGTTGTCTATTGGTGATCTATATAAAACTAGCAAAATATCACACACAGAACATAGTGGTAACTTTTTAAGAAGATTTTATTCTTAGTTTATGTATATGGGTGTTTTGTTCATGTTTTTCTTATGAGTGCCACGTATATGCAGACGCATGCACCACACATGCAGTACCCAATAGAGGCTAGAAGAAGGCGTCAGATTTCCTGGAATTGGAGTAACAAGTGACTGGGTGCTGGGCTACGATGTCATTCTGACAACCAAACCCTGGTCCTCTACAAGTGCTGAAAGAGCTCTTAACCACTGAGCCATCTCTCCAGCTCAAATATGCAACTCTTAGATAGGAACAAATACAAAATAAAATTCAACAAAAAAGGGAAGGTAAGAATAGCACAGAAAGTAAACAGTCACCAAGGGCATGGAAAGATGAGCCATTTTATCCCTGATTAAAGTAATATGAAGTGCTCAGCTCTGTGACATACTATGACAGTTCTATAAAGAGGCCCGGCTGAAGCAGACCAAGAAGAAGCTGGGACACAGACAATCTCATATAAGGCTATTCTCTACTTCAGGGTGGGCTTACCACAGCTGGCCTGTTCTTGACCCAGCTACTCTGCCCATATGTAGCTGTCCTAAAGGAATGCCTGCCCATGCATATAATGATATGCATACAACACTACTTGTAGCATCTTTGTTGATATTGGGAAAACCCTCAGAGTTTGTGGGGAACAAAGACAAGGTTCTCTGGGAGAGATGGAAGAAGCATCAAGAACATATGAAGGTACCTGAAGGCACTTCTACAAGCAGGTACTTGACATTTTGGGATATGGGGCTGGTCAGAAGAACATTTCTCTTTGGCCTCAGCCAAGATAAATGGCTCAGGTGCCAATGTGGAGACTTAAACAGACTCAGAATTTTTTCAGGGTGGGGTTGAGAAGCTATGGTGAAACTGAAAGATACTGAGAAGGTGGTGGAATCAATGGATTGGGAGTTCTGATTATTCTGAAGAATTCTTCACTGCGGGGCTGCCAAATAAGTGAGCTGGAAAGATACCAGGTGTGACCAGAAAACGAAATGCTTACACCTGAGCCTTTGAATAGAGAACAGTTACTTCCCCATCTTTCCCTCCCCTACTGAGAGCAAACCATACATTCAGGTGTAGTCCTATGGTAGAGAGATGGGGCATGCCATAGTCAACAAAACATATGGAGATTACAGAGCTATGAGAGGTTGCTAGGCTTATGGGAAAGGATGTGAGCCTGATGGTGAGGACCAATAAGTCAGAGCTTAGTAGGCAGTGAGTGGTTCCAGCAAGGATGAGTGGCAGTTGTACTGTCTGACAGGATTCACTTTGGTTATGTTAATGATGCTGCAGGGAAATGGAGGGGAAACAGCATGCCAGCAGCAGGGAAACAGCAGGGAATACTTCTGTTCCAGGCCCAGTGCTCAGAAGGACACAAAAAGAGTCAGGTTCCATCTGGGAGGGCTGTACTGGCATCAGTTTCCTAAAGGGACAACCGGGTCCCAGTTAGGGATGGAGAGAAGACAAGGGAATGAGAGCATTGTTGTGCTGAAGACCCAGGTCTACTGAAAGACACATGGAAGGTAGGGTGGGCCTCCCTAAGACTGAGTCAAATTAGAGTCATCCCAGCTGAGAGGGATGAGAGTACAGGTGGTAAGAGAGGGCTGGACTTCGGACAGTGAGTGACATGCAAACCATTTAAATCAACTTGTGTTCCATCCAGGCCACTAAAAGAAGGCTGAAGCCACCTATTTCATAGGACACAACAGATGCTCAGTAGTAAATGGCTTTTATTTTTCTTATTATTTCTATTTATCTTTTATCTAACACAATAAGATACTCCCCTTAGGTTTGCAAAGCAGGCAGGATCACTGAGTTAGTGTTTAATCTGAAGCCACCTTGTATTGTCTATTTTCAGAAGTAAGGAAAACGGGCTTAAGGCAAGAGCTCGGGCCTAACTGTTCTGCTGTGGGTTTATCCTATTAAACCAACTGTAAGGCACCCTGAATCTATTCAATAGCTGTCCATGGTGGCTCATTCACTATGATTTGCAGCCATTGTTTTTTTTTTTCATTCTGTAGCATATATAGTCTTACATCCCTTGAGGGGGACCACTCTGTGCAGGAAGAGCCCACCTTAAGAAAGCCTTCTTGACTGACAAGCTCATCTTTCATACAGAAGCCAACCTCAGAGTCTACCTCCTATACCAGACTCCTATATTCTGGCCATGTTCCTCTGTCCTTATCATCTCTGGGATGCTCTGGGCTCCAGAACCCACTAAAATTACTCAAATTCACCAATCCTAGGTGAATTACACGCCTCACCCTTTCCACACAAACCATGATAGAGGCTCTTACCCACTATCTCCCTTAGCATGGCAGGTGTCTTCCCGCTTGGAAACTACAACAAACACATTTAGTAATATGCCTCTCTCACCCTAATAAAAACCAAACTATACATTCTAAAATGTTCACAGTGTTCATGGGTTACCAGGCATACCACTGGAGGATCATACAGCCTTCCCCTGTGATGCTTCTTCCAGGGGCATCTGTCTGCACCAAATCACCCACCAGAAATTCATCATCTTGCCTCTAGCTCCTCAGTGAGCAAAAGCTTTCCAAAATGTACCAAAACCAGTTGCTGCTTTGGAAGGAACCCTGGTGCCTTGTGCAAATTATCCCCACAGTGCTTTGGAGACTCTTTGTGCAATGCTGGAGCACCACCCTGGCAGTCTCTTGGATTTCTCTTTGGTAGGTGAAGCCTCAGTTTTGAGGGCTCCTTTCTGCTCACTGTTCTAGACTATGGATTGGAGCAGCTTCAGCATTGAGCAGGGTCGGTTCAGAATTCAGGAGTGGGGCCAGGCTGGATTCCTTCCAAAGTCATCTGACACACCAAGGAGTGGTCATTAGACAGAAGGGGCTGTACCTTCTCAGGACACTCCTCAAGGTTTGGAGTGGAGACAGCTGGTGAGATTCTAGGGACAATGACTAAGATGGAGTGACCAGGGGACTGTCAACCACTAGATCTTTCATGCAGAGAACAGTGTCCCAGATTAGAGGATACAGTGCTAGGTGGTCTGCGTCTCTGAAGAGGCAGCCTTTCAGATTCTATGTGTGACAGGGATAGAATGGCACAGGAGCCTGCAGCACTCATGGCTTCCACATAGCACAGCTGGAACATCTAGGGCAACGATAAAATGGGAGGAAATAAAATCTACAATGAAATTAGACCCCCTCTGCCTCCAAGGCTTAGATTTCACCATTTGAATTGTGAAGGGAGCTAGATCTCTGACTATGGTCTCTAATGTTATTTACCACTTACTAGGTGCTTCTCACCCACTGAGCACCAAGTGAAAAACAACACAGACCATTATCTGGTGAACAAAGGAAGAGACGGGGCTGAAATTATCATCATATCTGAAAGACTAGAAATGTCAAGCAGCTGTTTTAATTGATTAAATTAAAATCAATGACTCAGTGAGGAAAGGTACAAAGCGGTTTCCAAGCAAGGCACCCCTGCAGCCTGGGATGCTGGGAGGTGGCTAAGACAATGGGGTTACCTGTTAGTGGCAAAGTCAACAAGGTGCTGCTTGAACATGAGGCTCCACTTCTTTATTGTGTTCAACAGAGATGCCTTGAAGGGTCTCACATCTACTCGCATCCAGCCGTCAAACACCTTGGTGGGCTCGAGGCTGACCACCTCTTCATAGAGCTTTTCATAGGAGTCTATCTGGCTTTTGAAGTGATGGAGGAGGGGTGGGTTCTCTGGGATGCCATCTTCGGCATGGGCTTCTATCTCTTCAGACGTGAGGACATGCCCATAGAGCAGAAACTGACCAAGAATCTCCTTCCTATCCTCCACGTACAGGTAAGAATACTGGCTGAGGGTATTCCGATAGCCAGAGCAGACGCTCATCATATTCTGGACCCTCTCCATGAGCATGCTCCGCAGGCTGGCTAAGTCAGCCATGTCCTCTAGGTCACCCTGGGCCAGTGAGACAACAACAGTGAGGTTACACTGGTGCTTAGTGGGATCGCCCAGATGTGGAGGGGGTAGATGGTTGCCATTCCAGTACCTGATAGTGAGGAGAGCCGCTGTGTGGGGAAAGCCGGGGCACCAGGGATGGTACTGCAAAAATGCTGCTGACGAGACTCTGGACAATGTCATATAAGCCTCCCTTCACTCCAGAGTCCAGAGATGGGTGGAAAACTAATTCTGGGATGACGAGGTTGAGCTGTGCTTCAAATATTGGGGTGAGTCCAGGCTTACATTCTGGAAAACAAAGCAACGGAATGATAGTGATTGGGTAAGTGGGCAAAGCACCATTCCCTAAAACCTGGACTCAAGCATTTTTTTGAGAAGGCAAATGTAAATTTTGCCTGTAAAGGAGGAGGGGCCAGGCCTGTAGTCCTTTACCACAGGGAACTGCTGACATTCTGAATGAACCAGCTTTTGTGTGTGGCTCTCCAGGGTATCACAGGACATTTACTTTCCCTGTCCTTGAAGATCACACTCCAGTGACCTGGCAATCCATAGAGCAGAAAGCCCCTGCCTACATCCTCAACTGCCTCCTGGGTGCTTCTCTTGAAGAAGAGACTGAGTTATCAACCACACAATCCCACTAGCGTCCATTTCATGAGTGGGGTCTGCCCACCCACATTCACACAGGAATGAACACCAGAAAGTCACAATCCTAATTTTGCTGTTCCTTTTCTGTAAACATAGGGCTTACTTTAATTTTGTAGTCTTGCAGTGATAAAAATTTTAAAAACAGTATAAATAATTTACAGATTCCTGATTACTTGCTAGACAAAGTTGCCTTGCTAGATTTAAGTCAAAATGTAACATGAAGCACAGTGTTCCATGTATAAGATAAACATTTAGAAGTTTTATCGGTGCCAGGCATGGTGGCGCACGCCTTTAATCCCAGCAGTGGGGAGGCAGAGGCAGGGGGATCTCTGTGAGTTTGAGGTCAGCCTGCTCTACAGAGTGAGTTCCAGGACAGCCAGGGCTGTTATACAGAGAAACCCTGTCTCGAAAAAACAAAAAACAAAAAAGTTTCATCGGTAACCACTGACTATTGTGCATCTTTTGATGGCAGAAATAAGGGGGAGAGGTTGTATGTTGCCCACAGTGTGGGCAAAGGAGTCTCCTGACTGAAACACTGCCCTCTTACTTCCTAGAAAAAGAGCTAAAACTGGATGTATGACCAAATTCCTCAGATCTACATGGAATCATGAGTAGCAATGGGATTCCCACTAGGGGAAGATGGGAAGGGACCCCAGAGGGCAGGTGACCCTTTGCTGTATACTCCTTCATCCCTTTTATAGACTACAGCTTAGATGTGACATGACTCTCTCAACCATATATTAGGCCAAGGCCCTAGAGAGTGGCAGAGCTACAGAATGAGAGCAACCTGTCACAAAAGAGAAATTCTCATGGGCTATTACTTGGGGTACGGTGGGCCTCTTTATCCCTTAAGCCATATTTTGGATGGATTTTTGGTTACTGTAGCTTGGCCATTCACGTTAACTAAAATATGCAGCGTCTTTAAAGATCCTATTTAAGACTAAGAACTTACTTTCAAAACCACAGGAATCAAATAATGAATATGCATCGTGGGACTCAGGAAAGTCTCAACAAGTGTATGTTAACCTAAGGGAGACAAGTTTACCAATAACCTCACATGTTTGATCTCTGGGGAGAGCTGGGAAGAAAAAAAACCCTACAAACAGCAATAAGAATTCTGTGCAATTCATTGTTAAGTAGGCTGGACATCACTTGTCTGAAAAGCTTGGGGCTAGAAGGGCTTCAGGTGAGTTAGGCGAGCAGCAGAGACTGCCAATGGAGCACTCCTAATCCAAAATTGCAAATGGTCTGAAATCTAAAACTTTTAGAGCTTGGTTAGTATCTCAGAGCATTTCGGGTTTCAGATCTTCAGGCAGGGGTGCAAAGTATGTAGTTACGGCACATGGTACATTACTGAAAAATATGTTAGTAGATAAACCTGCATGTGGTTTACAGCGTTTACAAGATTTGAGAGAAAACTTGAGGATTGTGGGACTTTTTGCCACAGTTACTGGCATGACAAGTAAATCCTTACATTGGATAAAATGCAGACATCATTATTACAGGAGGAAACTGCCCTGCTTCCTCAATGGAGGTTCAAGCCAGTCCTGTAGGAGGTAAGTAGTGTGTATGTGTGCGTGCATGAGTGTGTGTGTGTGTGTGTGTGTGTGT
Source organism: Lophiomys imhausi (assembly GCA_907164525.1). Lineage (NCBI taxonomy): Eukaryota > Metazoa > Chordata > Mammalia > Rodentia > Muridae > Lophiomys > Lophiomys imhausi. Next base: position 3,458,133 of record CAJQZJ010032004.1, on the reverse strand, counting down.
GTGTGTGTGTGTGTGTGTGCATGAGTGTGTGTTTCTTGGTGGGGTATGGAGCATGTAACCTGCTTTTTATGCAAGATTTGAGCAGATATGACAAGGAAGCCAACTAAAGAAAGACATAGACTTGATCCTACCCAGGGAGGCAAAAATGATAAAATGGACCTAACAAGAAAAATCTAGTGTCTTCATGGCACTTCCTTTCTCCTTAGCTAGCCAGTATCTGTAAAAACATGGTGTGTGTGTTTGTTTGTTTGTTGGCTACAGGGTCCTTCTAAGAAACCCAACTGGCCTGGGATTTGCTATGTAGCTCATGCTGGTCCCAAATTTGCCTTTCTCCTGCTTCTGTCTCCTAGATGCTGGAATTACAGGTGTGTGCCCCCACACCTGGGCTTAAATTTTACCCGTAATGATTCAGCTCAGGCAGCTGTAAAGCTCATGTGCTGCTACAAAATATTTACCACTCAAAGAATTTGGAAAGGCTATACTTTGAAGAAAAGGTGTCCCTCTGTTTTCTGGTCTCCTTGGAGGGAATATAACATTAGTGATGTTGGAGAAACACTGCCAGTTCCTCTCCATCCTTTTGTTTCCAGTCTCATCTTCCATCAGAGGGAATGTGGCACATTCTGCATCAAAGTCAGCCAGCCACTAGGCAAGGGAGGGATCACTAACCTGAGATGCTATTTGTAGACCTGACCTGTAATGCGTCTGTGTCTTTATCCTAGGTCTAGGCAAGGGCTGAGTGGGAAGCTGCCCAAACTTCCAACATAAGAGAAGTCTGTCTAATTCAGTAAGGAGAGAGCTCCCATGTCAGTATCTAAGAGCTAGTTCTTGGATTTCAGCATTTGTGTTCCATTCTTCAGGCTCTAGAAACTAACCTTTCAGAGTGCTTTGCCATACCTCTTTTATTTGGAGCCACCCTGTTCCCTATAGGCAAAGATTACACTTCACACACCCCAGCCTCTCCAGCTACTGATACCACGGTGTTAAGTTTTTGTAGACATACTGAGCTGAGCACTGCTCCTGTCTGCATCCTCAAGTCAGGCACCCTCTCTCACAGGCTGGGCATCAGGATCCATGTTGGCCTGCTGATATTATCTCTCCACTCGATTTCTGTATCTGGTTGGACCTGACATTAAACACCCATCTCCCTTTGATCCTCTGCCTTCAAAAATGTCCCTTTGTTGGTGTATTTTGACTCATGCTTCAACATGACAACCCATAATCTACCAGACTGTAAAGGTCTAATTTAACTTTTAGTCTTGAACTCTTCTGCCCTTTCTTCTCATGATTTAATAGCCAAGTTGAACTGTTATAAGATTCTTGATTCAGTGCACCTTACCCTAGTTGTCCACCCTAATTCAAAACCCTTACCTATTTCTAACAGCTACAGAGGCAGCTCATTACCTTCTTAACATTTCTCTTCCTTCTGAGGGCTATATTCTCTCTTGAGTCTTGCCTCCTTTTTACACATAATTCTGTTTTTTTCCCCACATACCCAGGAACTTCAAACCCTCTATGTTCCACATCGGCTGCAGGGATAGACCATGTAGAGCTTGAAGGCACAGAACACCCCAATATCTGCCCATCAGGCAAGTGTGGAGGAAGTGGCCCTTAGTAACTACTTCCTTTGGCTCCAGCTTCAGCCACGCCTCTCCTGGACCTTTATAAGGTGGGGTTCTCACCTTGCTTTCACTACGGGCCTTATGATCTTACAGCCTGCTGTGTCACATGATGTCATGAGTCATTTCTCTTTGAACCACCCTTTGCTAGTTTATTCTGTATTATCCCAGCACTTTGGCAGATCTCAACTATGCTCTAGTCTAATTCAGCAGAGACTGCCACTGCTACCTGCCCGTTCATAGCCCATAGCTGTCAGCTAGTAGGTACCAGTGTTTTCCAGTAGGTACTTGAGAGAACACTCAATGGCAAGAAAGAATCCATCCAACAACATAGAATCAATGTAGTTAACATAAGTCTTCCAGGTGCTGGATGCTGGGTCTGCTGCAAACAGAACCAAGTTTTCCTACAGAAGAAAGAAGATAGGGTGTAAGATATGTTTACCAACACAAGAAAACTGGCAAAATCATTGCCAATAGGAATGCACACACAAAAAAAGCTCTCTGCAAAGACTTTGCTGTTACATGTCCTTACAGCCTGTTCAGCCAAATGGAGATAGCCATTGACTGAGAGAAAGATAAGTTAGTTCTATAAAGGAGATGTGGGGTCGTGTCTGTCCCTGAAGATGGAGGACAGGGTCTGGTTTGCTTCTCATGGGGAATGCTGAGGAATGCAGTACATATGTATGCTTTGCCAACTCTCGCTGCTCATACTGCAGAGGGAGGCACATCAGAGCAGGAAGTAGAGGAGGCAGAGGGATGACTAGGGTTCAGGGCTACACAGTATTTCCTGGAGAATTCTTTGAAATGCACTGTGCTCTGTGGTTGGAACATGATATTAATTAAGGACCTTTTATCACATTGAGTGATTTAGAAAACAAACCATTCAAGAAATCTCTCCCCCCCCAAAGACCTAGGGTTCCCTAAGTATCACCATGCTAACAAGGTTTGGACACCAATGAGAGGGAGCCTAATGCTCAATGATTCTCAGCACAGACATCCATCTGCTTTCCATCATTTTCATTATTAAGACTTTAGAGCTCCTTTCCAGGGAGCTGATGTTTTCAGAGAAGGCAGCAGGTAACCAGGAGAGGCAATGCTCTTCAATGACACACACGCACCCCTTGAGGAGGACTCACTGCCATGCTACAGATCCCACCCGGGCTTAATGACTTCATGATCCTGCTTTTAAGTGACACGATTCTAAAATTTTTAAGATGCATTACCAATGCCTTTACATTCTAAGTAGATTTAAGGTTTTCTTAATGATTTTAAGCCTATCATTATGCAAATTGTAATACGTGATGATGTGCCATGGCTTGCAGGTGTTAAGATGTATGTTTCTACCCTAAGTAACTGTTAGGCTTATTTTATGTGACAAACTTCTGTTTCCCTAAAAAAATGCCAGACTTGGAAAATAAAGTAGATTTTGGAATTATCAGACAAGACCACTGTAGTTGTAAAATGAATAACAAACACGTAAGTCAAACATGTATTGCATATACCTACAATCCTAATTCTCAGTAGTCTGAGACAGGAGGATCATGACTTCAAAACCAGTCTAGGTTAAACAGGGAGACTCCAGCTCTAAAACAAAGCAACAACAAACCAAATGACTAAGGGAACTAAAATACAATCTCAAATACATGAAAAGATCCAAGGAGCTTTCAAACTCGAAGTGGGGTGGGTGTAAATGAGAATCCACTTAGTCACATTTTAGCCAAATTGAAAACTGAGAAAAGATTAAGCACCTATTAAAGACAACTTGAGAAGAGACAATATATCACAGAGAAGCGAAGACACAATTATGGCTTACTTCTTATGATGGAACACAGTATGGGGATAAAGACTAAGCAACAGCATATGAAATAAGACAAAACTGTATAGGAATCTATGTCCAGTAAAACTGCCCTTCCAAAACCAGGTGAAGTCAGGGCAAGTTTCACTTAAAGCTGAACCAATATGTCAACATTAGGCCTGAACTCCAGGAGACTAAAGAAGAGCCATTAAGTCTAAGAGAAACAGGCCCAGACAGAGCACAGATCTACAGAAAAGGATAAAAAGCATGATTGTGGCATATGTGTGGGTAAAAAGAGAACACTATCAATATTTCTAAGCTATTTTTACAAAGAAGATGGATGAATCACTTATAATTTAGTCATTAATGCATTTCCCTATTTTAAAATTTGTATAAATGTGCATAAAGTTTTTGAATATACCCACTTCTCATTGCTGTCTCTCATCTCTCTCCCACTTCTTTTGGAAACCTTTTCTCCTCAAAAAGTCTTCCTACTACTTTCATTTCTTCTTCTCTTAAAATTTTAATGGAAAAAGTCTATCAGTATTTAATATAATGACTAAATATGCTACTATTTTACTGTATTTAATATACTGATATAGCACAGATGCCATATAACAAGAGTGTCCTAGTTTTGTTTTCTGTTGCTGTGATAAAACATCCTACCTCCTCTCAAAAACCCTAAAACAACCCACCCCCCAAGAAACCCAACAACAACAACAAAACAAAGCAAAAAAAAAGATCAAAAAACAAAACACCCCCCAGCCCCACCCCCCGCAAAATCTTAAGGGAGAAAGAGGTGCTTTTTAATCTCATAATTCCAGTTCATCGTTTTGTGGACGTCACGTCAGCAGATACCCAAAGCAGGAACAATACTCTCACAGTCAAGTGCAGAGAGCAGTGAATCAGTGCCTGCGTGCCAGTGCCCAGCTTGCTCTCTAAGGCTCATGCAGTCCAGGACCCACGTCGCGAAAATTAAGCCATCCACATTCAGGGTGGGCCTTTCCACCTCAAATAACCCCATTAATAATTCCTCAGAGGCCAGCCTAATTGAGATAATGTCTCTATGAAACTCCCTACATAGATGTACGAACATTGTGTCAAGTGGACCAAACAAGCTAACCATGACAAGGGCGAGGGATTAAGTGGACCCGCAAGTCCAAGGTTTCTATATCTCAGGATAAAACTGAGTTGAAACCTAAATCAGTGCCTAGAAATGGAAGGCAATAGTGTAAAAACTGAAACCACAACTGAGCTGTCAGTACGATGCTGAAAATTACATGTGAACTCACAAGGACATGGACCCAGAAGAGGGGAAGGAAAAAACAAAGCAAGTAGGAGAACAGCCGAACTGAACTCCATTATATGCACATTGCACACAAACAATCCAAACACTCAAATGAAAACATGCAGTTGTTAGAGATGAAAACACGTTTCTTGGGCCTAGAGACAGACAGGCCAACAGTTAAGAGCACATACTGCTCTCACAGCAGACCACAATTGCATTCTCAGCATCCAGTTCACGTGGCTCACAACCACCTGTAATTCCAGCATCTGGGGATCCAGTGGCATCTCTAGACTCCATAGGCATATGCACTGACTGGGGCACACACCTACACACAGACACAGACACACACACACACACACACACACACACACACACACTTATATTTTTTTATAAATATAAGAAATTATAAATATATATTGGTTTTATAATATATATTGGTTACAAAGAGAAAATTTTTGACTGTAGAGAAATAAATAGGTTGAAGGTAAAATTGGGGGGGGGCATGAGCAATGTGAATACCAGGAATAATGATTCAAGAGGGAAAAGATACAATATAATCAGAAAAAGGCAGACTTCAAGATGAAGGAGTGTTATTGGAAATCAAGGGGGACTTTCACAATGATGGTACAGCCAGCCATCAGGGAGTTATGATCATTGTAAATTATAAGTGTGTTTGTGCCAACAGAGCTCACATCCATGATGAAAAAATTTGACAGAACTATAGGGATTAAATCGACAACTGAAATCACAGGGATGTTATTATTCTACCTACACTAATTGATAGAAAAACTACATAAACAAGACTAGAAAACATCCTAAAGATCCTAACATCTCCTTCAAAGGATGCCACATCCAAAACCGAAGCACAGACATTGTCGTCAATGCCCAAGAAATCCTCTCCAAAATAGACTGTGGTCTAGGTACAGAACAAGCCTCAGTTAATTCCAAGTATCTCTTTGACCTTAGAGTTAAATTAGACATCAATTCCATTAAGATATGCAGAGTAGCCCCAAATGTAAGGAGATTAAAAAACACATTCCTAAATGGCCATTGAATTAACAAAGGCATACAAGAGAAACATTTGCAGCCGATGATGGAATGAGGCAGGTTTAGACTGTGGCATGAAGGCAACACACTGTCAGAAATGTGTTGTCATCAATGGAAGAAAGGCCTAATGTCATGATACTAAGTTTCTATCCTGTGAGTCTAGGAAAAAAAATACATATATATATATGCAATACATCCTAAGATTATTAAATCTAGTACCAGATGATGTTTTTAAAAATCAAGTAAAAGTGTTCTTCATCTTTCAAAGGCAAAATTTAGGGAATTCTCCTTCATTTAACTGGTCACCATTAACATTTATGACTTGATGTCTTAATTGTGCCTCAACTACAACCTGTATATAATGCTGATTTATTCCCAAGTTCTGGCATGAGTCAGGCTGCCAGGCACTGTCCATGGCTTTTTCAGTAGTGCTGGGGGTGGTGGTCGTTTAAACCCTTCCCAGTGTTCACAGGGAAGCTGTAGCTGTTGGTGGAGGGACATGAGGCTGCCCTCACCACGGTACAGGACAGGAAACCTTGCTGTATTTACTCTGCCACTGTAAATTCTGTCTTCTTCTGACCACAGCCAGGGATGCCATGGCACTCTCTCATCTCTCTGGGCTCTTTAGAGGGAGGCCATAAGGATAATGCTGTAGAGGCATGCCAGGCTGTGTGGGCTGTTAGTACAGTGGATGATTTAGGATTCTGCTTTGTCATATCCTTGTTTGGAAGGTTAGGTGTGAGACTTGAGTTACTTTTTACAGTGTTAATACTGATACCTTGATTTGGGGCCTCTACTACCTATTAGCTTTATTAATTTACTATTAGTCTAAAGTTTTATTCTTGCCCGCAGAAGACTCAGCATCTACTGGTTATTCTAATATACAGATTCCTTTTTAGCATTCAAAAAACCTTCTTGGTACAGTGTCTAAGAAGCCAGCTGTTACCTGAACAAGAACATGAATCCTAAGGCCAGATTCCCTGATGAGACCATAATATTTTTCCATTCGATCCTGCTGATCATCCAGAGAAAGGGGACATTCTTTTTTTCCATCTTTTCTTTTAAACATTGGAGACACCCATGTTTTCATGATGTCTTGAATCTCTTCCACATTGTCTTTTGTCTTCTGAATTCTTTGTTCCAGGTCATGAATGCTATTGGTTATTTGCATGGCGTAATCCCAAATGCCTGTTCCCCAAAAGAAACAGAATAAACTGAAATGGCATATGGTGGTGGCAAAGTTGAGGGCTGAGTGCTATGGATGGTGGGAATTTATGCCTACAGGCTTTAGGAGACTTTTCTCCACAGGTTGCTTCATTATCAGTGGACTCCAGTCCTTTCTGCTTGCATTAAAAAGCCAGCCCTTTTATTCTGATTATATAGGAAGACAAACAAAGAAATACTTAGCTACCAAGCACATAGGAATGACCATAGTTGCTAGGGAATACCAGACCAATTTGATGATTTTATTTGGATTAATCATGTTTTGTTTATAGCAACTTGCAATGTGTTATATGTTGAAAATATTATCCTCTTTCATATATTGGGTAACGTCCTACCATGTTTAATGGAATATTATGGGACTTTCATGAGTTGACTACAATCTTCTTTTTGAGCTCTAAGTTTCTAAGGACCTTAATGTTAATTCTTTATTCTTTCTTTTAAATTTTATGATGGATTGAAAAAAATCATGGCCAGTCTTACATGATTTGGGTTATACGCCTTCTGGCTCCTACAAATGTGAACTCTTTGATGATAAAGAACATGTCCAATCCATGTACTGCATGTTCCATCTTGACCCTGCAGTCCCTCACAAGCTCATGATCAATACTAACTAAACATTTACTGGATTTAACTATAAGATACCAGAGCAGTAGTTGTGTTGTTTTCTTCTTCACTGTGATCATGCCCTAGCTTAACAAACTAAACAGCAATGATAGCAATCAGAGTTCTCATTTATGAAGTACCCAGAATATGCAGGAGAACACTGGGACACCATAAACAATCTCTGAGCCTCTCGAGGTACAGGATACAGAGATTTCTAAGTTGACAAACCAAATCCCGAGAGAAGGAAGCAGAAAATCGGCTCACCATGCTTCTCAGCTTGGGTATGTGTCTGAGAAGCTGGTTTTCTGTGACGGTGGATAGTGAGGGGTCTGTTAACATCACTGGGTCTTTCAGTGCCTTTCTGACTGAAGGTCATTCTTTCTCACCTTCTGATTTCCAGCTCAGAGTCTTCTCTGCAGCTCTCAGGCAGAGATCAATATTTGCCAGTTCTTCCTCCACTAGTGGAAATTCCACCTCGAGCAAAGTTTGTATAACCTTGTTGTACCAACTCGCCATCAACTCCAAGTTGGCCACAAGCTGCCGATAGAATTCCCTGGAGGAGAATATGGCTGCTGCTGTCTCAGGGATGGGTTTCACCTCAGTGGGCTGAAGATAGCTCATTTCTCTCAATACTGAAATCAGCTGAGGAAAGAGGCAAATGTAAGTTGCATTTGTTCAGGATCAGCAAGAAAGCAGCTGTGTCCATTAAGGACCCAAGAATCTTGGGGACCTAAAAGCCTGGGGTCTTTTATTGACCTCTGCCCCCATCGGTTCCTTGCATGCAGCATCAAGGAAGGAAGAGTACATGTTCAGCAGAAAGAGGGTAAGTTGGAGGGGAGCAAGATGACCAGAACTATAAAATGGAAGAGCAAGATGAGGAGATACTGAGGAGGCACTGGCCCATAAGTTCACATTATCTCGTAACATCATAGCTGTTTTACCTTGTATATACACACTTTATGATTGCACAATGGATAAGTCATTTAGCAATGATTTCTGATAAATTATCCCTGTTATTACGTAACTCATGTTTCATTCCTTATTGTGCAAAATCCAATACACTGTCCAACCCTACAGAAAGATCATGAACATGAATAACTTTTTTTTTCAAGACAGGGTTTCTCTGTGTAGCCCTGGCTGTCCTGGAATCACTTTTTAGAGCAGGCTGGCCTTGAACTCACAGAGATCCACCTGCCTCTGCCTCCAGAGTGCTAGGATTAAAGGCATGTGCCACCACGCTCGGCAATTGAACATGAATAACTTAAGAAAATATTCTGACCCTTAGATTCATCCCCCAACAAAAGAGTGCAGGGTGTAAGTTCTCTTAAGTAGTTTTAAAAATCTTTTTAAAAGCCTCTTGACCCTTGAAGTCAATGAAGTTAAGTGACTGCTTCTGGAACCCCAATGGATGTTACTGTCACCCAGTTGACCTGTGGGTTAAAGTTGACAGAGAGGTGCTTTGTGTTGGGGTCACGACGCAGCAGTGGTCGGGAGAGATTGTACTGCGACTTCTCAGACACCGTCTGGCACCAGTCCTCATAAAGTCTTCTCTCATACCTACAAGAATCAGAGACAACAGCGGCCTTATAAACCCGCTGTGAACCCCCAGCTCCTGGTCGTGCTCTGTAGTACGAACTGCAGAAGAAACTAGCGTCTGATCCAGGTAGGCTGAACCAGTGCCTTCGGGCACCCACTGATCTTTAAAGGGGGTACCACTGAAATCAGAGGAAAATAAAAAGATTTCAATGATCTTTGGGGTAAGATGGGAAGTCCTGGCGAGCTGCAGAGACATATAGAGAAGGTGTTGGTAACAACTGCTCTCACGCTAACCTTAAAGGAGTTCATGGAATTCATTGTTCAGCCATCACACATTGACTGGGGACCTGCCACGTGCTGATCTGGGAGAATAAATTAGTGAATTAATAACTCATGATAAATACAGCTGACGGTGGGAACCACAGGAAGATGGCTATAACACAGTACAGCAAATTCAATCTTAGCGAGTTGTCGTGGGTGCTGGGCAGATGATGGCAGAGGTGAGGAGCTGGAGGGAGATAAGGAGATCAAGAAAGCCTCATGGGAGAAATGATGGAGCAACCCTTGACTCAGTTTCATGGCTGAGCAGAGGTAGGGTGGTGACCCCCATCAGAAGTGATGGTGAGGTGTGGAAGTGCAAAACACCCTAACTGGACTGGGGGTAAAGAGAGGATGATTCATTTTGGCTGGACGGGACCAAGGCTTGGGGAACAGTGGGAACCACTGAGAGGTTTTCAATTGTTGAGGTTGAAGTGGCATTGTTGGACTTGGCTAGTGTGTGCATCAAGGGACACAAATAAGGAGGCAGGGAGGGCTTTCAGGAAGCCCACCTAAGTAAGTTTAGTTCAGGCTGGAGTGGATCTAGTTTTTTTTTGTTGTTGTTGTTGTTTGTTTGTTTTTTAGAAGAGTCCACTGATGGAGACAAGGAAGAGAAGATACACTTAAGATATTTACTATTTACAGGGTTAAGGGGTGGACATGTATGTGGCTTCCTGGCAAGTAGAGGGGCCACCAGTTCATTTGTTTAAGCCAATGGAAAACACTGTCACAGTTTGAGATCTTATGCCTGTTACCTAGAACCAGGAGGAAGAGCAATGGCAGAGGCAGAAGGCAGGGCCATGTTGGAGGAAGTGCCTGCTGTAGACCCTGAACCTCAGAGGCAGAAGGCAGGGCCATGTTGGAGGAGGTGCCTCCTGTAGACCCTGAACCTCTGAATGATTCACTAGGGCTATGGAGCAGGAACAATTATGGGTCCGTGCACAAACCTCACTCCTATGCTTTCTCTGGAAAAGGATGGAGGATGTATTTTGAGACATAGTTCCACCCCTTGCAGTGTAAACTATTGCTTTCTGTTCACTGAGCAGCAACTACAATTACAGACCTCTCAGAGCACCATGTCTGGCATCCCACTCCTCTCTGCAAGGTTCACAAACCCAGGAAAGTGACCCTGGGAACATATTTGTGTCCAGAGTAGAGCCACATTCCCCCAAAGACTTGTTCTCAAGGCCCTGGAATACTGTATCTGGACTATAGCATGAACCACACAATGAGATTTCAGAGATGATGTGGAATCTGTCCTATGAACAGCAAAAGGCTCAGATTTTTTTGGGGGGGGTGAGGGTGGGGCAATCTGCTGGACGATGTAATCCCAGAAGCTCCTTACTCTTCTAATAGGGAGAGCAAGTCTTCGTACTTTTGTATCATTCGCTTTCCTTCAGCAGACTGCAAGCATCTATCAGTTCACAAGAAAGGGGAAGAAAAAGACACACAATTAGAAGAAACCAACATTACCATCTAACAAATAACCTGCAGGCTATAGAGAAGGTATTGAAAATTGGGGGACTGAGGCAGGGGAATCGTGTGTCCCAGCCCTGCCTAGAACACATACAGGGATCCTATGCATTTCAAGGAAAAAAAAAAAACAATAACAAGAGCCAAACAAACCAGAGATGGAACAGTTTCTTGGGCTAGTTTTCAAGACTTTGAAAGAGATTGAATTCTCCTCCCTGAACATCCTCCAGAGGCCACTAGGGGGCATCTGAACTTCCTAAAACTCTAGCCATACCCCACATGACAGGGACAGTGTGCTCTCTGTAGGGTGTTTCCACTAACTGCTCTCCTGGCCAAGCCTGTCATATATACACTAGGTAGATGAGGTTTTACAAAACATGAATATAAAGATTGTTGAGGGAGTAAAGAAAATTCTAAGTGACATTGTTTTCTGTGTATGAAGAAAAATCACCACATAACATTAATAACAATTCATGTATATATGTTTGCACATAATAATGCTTTATATAATAATATATAGGCAATAGATAAGCAATGATCAATAGATACAGATAGACGAACAAAGAGACAGAGACTCACTTTCTCTAGATGGGTACAGACAGAAGGGTTTCTGAACTCTGTCTAACACACTTGATCAGAAACACCGCTGTTCCTTGAGCTAGTACTTGACATGTTTACATGAGGCCCCACCCATGTCTCCCTTCCTGAAATGTGTACACATGCAATGCAATACACACACATGCACCTGCATACAGAAATGCATCCACAAACACTGTTTTCACACACACACACACACACACACACGGTGTGTGTGTGGGGGGGGGCTTCTGCCAGGATACTGAGGACCACAGGAGAGCAATAGAGAGTCTACTCTGCAACACTGCTACCCACAACTCTTTTGATGCTGACTGTAATTGCAAATAAATGCCCAGCTCCTGGGAAAATAGGTGAAGTATCTTTAATTTTCAAATATCTTCACCCTAACGGCGTGGAGTCTGTTTTTGTGTGTCCTGTTAGCAGAACAAGGCGGTTTATTGCTAAGTCTTTAACATCCTCTTTCTCCTTATGCCAGCACAGGCATCTTCACATGATCCCTGGAGCCTTCCACAAACCTTCACTCCTGCAGAGAAAGCATCAGATTGCTTTGTTCCTGTTTGTGCTGAATGAGCAGCCATATGACAGAGTGCTCTGGACCAGGCAGGTGGCTTGCACCTCATATTCCCTAATTCCCTCGCATACTTCTGGATTTCTACAGGCCTCACAATGTTCACATCTCAGACTTGGATCCACAGAGACTAAGGCAGAGTTTTTACATCAGATTTACTTCACAAGGCCGTGTCGACCAGTGGATTTGGGAGGCCACTGAAAGCAATGCAATGACCCTTCCATTTCATGTTATGGTAGACGCCTACAGCACCTTTTTAATTTTATTATTTATTTGTTTTATGTATATGAGTGTTTTGCATTTATTGGTGCCTGTGCACTGGTGTCTCTGGAGCCAGAAGAAGGCATTGGATTTCTTGGACCGAGAGTCATCTAGCAGGTAGTCATGTTCTTTGTGGTGGAAGACCACAACTAAGATCTAGCTAAGGTGGGGCCTCCAAGTCTGGGAGCCTCTTAGGAGCTGTGTTCCTTGCAGGATCCACTGAAGCCTCTGACTCAGCCAACCAGCAGCTCACCCTCACCTGCTGCCCACCCAGCCCTGTTCCCTCTGTCCTTGAGCTGCTGTGGCTGAGAGCATCCTTTGTAGTTTCTGCACACATGTCTCAGAGTTTGCTTCCTAGGAGCCAGACCTATGCCAGCTATGTAGGTAGTTCCTATGCCTGCAAGCAGCCTTGACTCCCTCTTGCATGTTTCCTTTATTTTGCTTTAAGCAGTAGTTCTCAACCTTCTAATGCTGCAACGCTTTAATACGGTTCCCCGTATTGTGGTCATGCCCCTCAACCATAAAATTGTTTTTGCTGTTACTTTGTAACTGTAATTTTGGTGCTGTGATGGATCGTAATGTAAATGTCTGATATATGCAGGATATATGATATGCAACCCTTGTGAAAGGGTTGTTTGACCTCTGACAAAAGGGCTCATAACTGACAGCTTGAGAACCACTGCTTTAAGGGGGATGTCTGTGAGGTCCGGGGGCTCAACCCTACTCTAACCAAATTCTCTATGGCTGGAGAGCATTGGAAGGAAGTCTGGGCTGGAAGCTGGAGGCCCAGATGTCTCTCTCAGTTATTTCTTGACTGTCTCTGGGACCAAAGGGAAGTCACTCCTCTCTCTCTGCCTGGTTCTCCATCTGCAGCTTAAAAGCTTATCCTGAGCAGAGCAGAGCAGAGCAGAGATCAGTTCCTCTCTGAGGGGAGACTGCTCACATTGGAACTGCTTGTCTGGCTGGTGACCCTGGATTGAGGTACTGACTTATCCCTACAGACGCCTCTGTGTCACATCTTGAAAGACATTTCATTTTGCTACCTGAGCCCAGGGTCTCTGTGGACATTCTTGACGCCAAGAAAAGCTGTAACGCCAACGGCCAGCTTCCAAACCCTTTGCCTTTGTTACACTTGCCAATGTCAAGTGCTTTGAACAAGATCAAGTCCTCTACAAAGAGAGATTAAAGGAAGACTGCCTATCTCCCGAGCAGGAAGCACCCTAAACACAATGTCTTCTCTCATGCACTGCTAGCAGCCTAGAGTCTTCTAAGCAGCTGAGTCTATAGACCCAGCCAAGAAACAGGCTCCTGCACCCCTAACCTGGTTGCCATCAGTCATGAAGAGAGGTTGCCAGAGACACAGAATCCCAGTCCAGATTCAGATTTGACAGGTGAGGCCAGGAAGCTGGATCTTCACACTGCAGTTGGAGAGCCTCGTTTTTTTTTTTTTTTTTTCCCAGAATATTTTTCCAAGGAAGTAATGTTGAGTGCCTTCCTGGTTGGCTTTCCTCCAGAAATGACCCATGGGGCAGAAGGTGGCGGCCAATCATGAGCTAAGCTTCTGCTAATCCTGAAGGACCAGCATCTCAGTCGACATGTACTAATAGCATCATTATTATTATAGAACTTAGTCTGGAGTTGAACATGGAACAGTGGGCAGCAGATGGTTCTTTTGTCTCTCTGTCTTTTTCTCTCTCCCTCTCTATGTGCACACACACACACACACACACACACACACACACACACTCACTTGCTTCTCACTCAGGTGCCTCTCAAGAATCAGATACTCACAGGTGTGGGATGTGTGTGAAGTTGCTGAAGGGGCCCTTGATGCGCTGTCTCAGCTCCTGTGCCCAGCGGATGCCCCCGGCTGTAGTGGGCATGTTCTTGTGCACTGGAGAGAATCCTGGAGACATGAACAGCTATCCTGAATAGAGGGTGCATCCCCCAGCTCCCTCCACCCCATGAGAGCCTCCTCCAGTTACCCCCGTATTGCTGCATCTATTTCCACACTGAAGTCACCCTGGACTCACACTGAGTAAAAACACCTTGACAAAGAGACATTAGGGAGAACCCAACAACTCAGAGAACATGGGCTCCCCATCCAGTCATCCTGACTGAACTGGTCTAGCAGCTGGTCATAATTATTTTTAGGACATCTCAAGAGAATATGACTTGAACAGTGAGGGTTGAGGCAGCCGTCTTAAACAGATAATTTCATCTCTCTACAATTCGTTTTTCTCATTTGAAAAATGGGGATGACATCTCCCTTGCTTAATAACAGTCAAAGGTTTCTTTGAGAATTCAGTCAGGTTATGAATGGACAAGCCCTGTGGATTATGATGTATGCCAGAAGCCCGTGTATTATGATCCTATTCCATACATTGAATTTACTTCCATATAAGCAGTTATCACAATTTAGCAAAGGTGAGATTTCACCTAAAGGTAAAATCATTCAACTTCTCTGGTAAAATTAAATCTTCCCACTGTATATTGCCATGTCTAACTCTCAATAGGAGCTGAGAGGGGACAGTCCCTTTACCTCACCATGAGCTCCACTGCAGAGGTGTGACATCTCCAGGTTTTATTAGCTGCATACTCTATCTTACATGTTTGGAAGTGAAACATGACTTTATTTTGATTTCATACATGTTTCTTGAGTCCTCACAGTATGAAGGGTATGTATGTGGGGACTGGGTGAGAGGTAAAAAATTCACACTGAAAAGTGGTTGGTTATAGCATGTGAGCCACACTCCACCCCAGATGAAAGGAATGGCCACTAAGGAAGGACCATGCCCAACAGGTCCCAGGGTGGGTAGATGGAGGAGATGGTGTTGAGTCACACAAAGTGACTCCCCTTTGTCAGGCTCCTGCTAGCTAGCTCCTTTCTCCAGAGGTATAGTGGCTATGACACTTCAGGGGACAGGAAACTTCCTTTTAGGTATGTAAAACGTACATTGAGTTATGAAGACAACCAGTGTGGCAACACAGATCTATCAGCTCACCCATTATTCCAAGGCAATGTCAGTCTCCCACACTGAGAAATGTACAATTTGTTGAACTCTGCAATCACCCAAGATGATCTGGAATTCCCATCAAAAGGATGAGCCTTGTGGCTCTCAGAGGATGTCATAGATCCATGTGTACATAGTTAAGCAAAAGATGAGTGCATTCTATCCACCCCAGTAACAGTACATCCCCCTCCCATTCCTCTGGCCACCGCCCTACCATGTTCTGCTTCCTCCTGGATGTGCTGACTGTAGATGACCCTCACAGCATCCATTTCTGTGCTGAACATTTGGATGAGGGCCAGGTATTTGTGTGACACGCCCTGTGCTACCAGGGGTCTTTCGAGGAGTGTTCCTGCAAGGTCTAGCAGCTGTAGAGAGGGCAGAGGATAAGGACATGCAATCAACTTTTACAAGGCTGAAAAAAATCTGCTTCCTGTTCATTGTTTTCTTCCTATGACTCAGTACAGGAGGGACACACATAAGTTATGGGGGAACTATAACAGTATCATCAGCATACGGATATCCGGAACTGCCCCCTCTCCTTTCTTGGCATCTTAGTTGTTTAGGGGAAGGTTTTATGGGAGAAGTTCTCACTGTGTGACCCAGTCTTGGCTTGGAACTCATGATCCCCCTGCCCCAGCATTCCCAGTGTTGGGATTACACTGTCCCACTACACCTAGTCTTTCCTTTGTCCTGCTGGGCATCTACCAAATTTTCTTCTATTGTAAAGATCTAAATTAAAGGAAAACCAAAGACACCAGCAAGGTAAATTGAACCACATATGGAAGATATGGCACAGGGTGGAGATGATGATGGAAAAAAGACAGAAGAAAAAAGTTTCAAGAATCAATTGCCCTGTCAATCACAGGCATGAGAACAATCTGGGGTATTTTCCTATACATTAAACCCAGCCCTAGGTGTTTCCTAAATTAACAGAAAAGACAAATGGTTTAATGACACTTGGATTGTGATTCTTTAACTGTGATGCTGCCTGTGGCTAAGCAACATAGGGATTCAGCTATATTGGGATATACTACTGTTTCTAAACCTGAATTCCATTATAATGGTGGTTCTCAACCTTCCTAATCCTGTGACCTTTTAATACAGTTTCTCATGTTGTAGTGACCCACATCATAAAATTATTTTCATTGCTACTTCATAGCTGTAATTTTGTTACTGTTATGAGTCCAATGTAAATATTTTTGGAAATAGAGATTTGCCAAGGGGGTCATGACCCACAGGTTGAGAACCACTGAATTATAAGCTCTCATGTCTATTCACACTTCAAGTCAGAGGCTCACAGAAGACAGCAGTGCATACATAGCCAAACTGAGTCTGTGACCTTGTTTCATGATACATTTTTCAAATGAGCTTTTGCAAGAAAGGAACGACAGAAAGAAAGAAAGAAAGAAAGAAAAGAAAAGAAAAAAAGAAAGGATATATATGCTCACAATTTAAAATATTTATTCTTTGAGTCTTTGTAGGAAAAAAAAGCTGCCACATCTTGCTTTAAGTCAATGAAAGTGAGAATGAGAGACACAATGTCAAGATCATATCCACAAATCCTAAAACCGCGTGTGTCCTAGACCTTGAGCCCATTCTGTTACTAGTCATTTCACACCAAGCCAGGCTCATCACTTCTTTTTATCACTAATATTCAAAGCCTGCTGAAGGGGAGAAAGGGCAAGTGTGAGGATCTGGTTAGCTTGGCTCAGAATCTGAGATTGTTCTACAAAGTACTGGGTTTCCAGACTATGCCATGGGTAATTGCTGAACATAGAGAAGATGCAATTGAGTTAGGAAACACCCCACATCAGGTGTCTCCCACGATAGATAGCTTGAAGTGTTTCCTCAATGATTCCAGGTACACTCTGCGCCTAGATAAAGATGCTGGACATTTCCCAAGAAAGTTTGTAGAAATGATTTCCCTCTATAAACACCACCCAGATACAGAATGGAAACAGTCCATCTTTCTTCTCTCTCTCTCTCTCTCTCTCTCTCTCTCTCTCTTTCTCTCTCTGTCTGTTAGTGTGTGTGTGTGTGTGTGTATGTGTGGTGTGTCTACATGAGAACATGTACATGTGCATGCATATAGAGGCCAGAAGACCAATTCAAGTGTCATTTTCCAAGTGCCATCTAACAGTATTTTTTTAAACAAGATCGCTTACTGGCTTGGAACTCACCAAGTAGGCTAGGTTGGCCAAGCAGAAAGTGCCAGGTACTCACTGGTCTCTGCATCGTCAGCAGTGTGATAACAAGCCTGATTTGTTTGGTTTTCATTTGCTCTCTGGTTATTGAACTTAGGTCCTTGTGCTTGCAAAAGAAGCTCTTTACTAGCTGATCTATCTTCAGCCTGAGAAAGCAGCTCCCCTTTGATGGAGGCAAAAGAGAACAACAGTGAGTTCTCTGCTGTGACTCAAGCCTCAGGTTAAAAATGTGCAGACAAGGGGGCTGATAAACCACTGTGGCTATCTTGTACCACTGACTTGAGGACTTTGAACTGAGCACCCTGGCCATGACTTTGAAGCTACACATAATGTTAGATGATTGTGCATCAGTAACAGGGATGGGTATCTGGAGCTAGATCATCTCTATGGCCAGCTCCCCAAATCCTAAAAGCTATTTATTTGTATTAATTTATAGACACTGGAACATTTGCACTGAAGAAGGAGGGAAAGGTTTTAATTTCCTAGTTGTGGAATGACCAAAAAGAGAAATATAGATGAGGCAGGAGGGACTGGCTGGCTGTGGTTTCCCCAGAAGTTTTCAAGAGCTGTTAAGAATTTATTTAAGAGTTAGGGTTAGATAATGAGTTTCTCCGTGTGAGAGCACTTTGAGAGTCTGGCTGCAAACGGAGATGTTTTGGAACCAGGGCCAAGGCTGTAAATGGTTCCTTTTTCTTTTGTCCATAACCTTTATCTTATATATTTTCAAGAATGGAACATTTAAAAACCTATAGATAAGAGATATGCTCATTGGTTGAATATAGATGCTTTTGTGGTGGGAGTATCCAAATAGCAATAGATTTCAAACACTTCCTGGGTAGAAGCATTCCCAAAGGTACCTTTAGATACAGAGCAGTGACAAGCAACAATGTCATAGGCAGAGTTATAGGGATGGGCATGGTGCATCACATGAACACCTGAGGAATGGGAGGTGCAGAGTGATTCCTACAGTGAGAGAGAGCAGTTTCTACACATGAGTAGAGTTACAGCTTCACAATATATCTGGGTGCCGAGTCCCAATCAATCATGACAGTTAATGTATATAGGAATACTCTGTGCACATGTGTAAACTATTCTGATGTTTGAAGAGGGATTTCTAAGGTCTTGGCAGGTGAGTTACTAAATAACAAGTGTTTGTTAAATGCCATCTCTCTCTCTTTCTCTCTTTCTCTCTCACACACATACTGAACAAAAAAAATGAAGAATGAAATATGTGGGTTATTTAACATTCTAGAATAGCATAGATTTGCCCATCGAAGACTTATGCGTCTTTGACAATTGTCCTACAAATTATTTAATTTCTGTTTGGATATTTTCAATTACTAGAAACTTAAATTCTCAAGAAAGTTGATTTCATCTTGAACAACACTGATAGAAATCTCTTTTCTCTTCTGAACCAAAACGCCCTTCCCCGTGACTTTTTTCCTAAATCAAGTCCTTGAGTCATTACGCCTCTACACAGTTTACAGGAAACCTAACAGAACCTACTGAATCCTACATCTTATGTCAATATTCTGATTGTGTAGCCACTTATGCCCCCACCTTCCTAAAGCTTCTTTCTATTCTTTGTAGTACCTGATATTAGGAAAATAATACTGAGGCAAGAGTTACTCCTGCTATTGGTGCCTGGATCCTGTAAGCCACTTCTCAGTAAATGTTTTGCTCAAGGCTGAGTCAACCTTGGCTCAGTGGTTAAGCAGCTTTGGTCTGAGCCACTGTTTCAAGACAGTCACCACACTGGACCTTTTCACTCCTAATGGTGACCCTACTGACAGGTGCATGGAAGAAAAAGAGCACTGTCATTTTCAAAGCATATTTACACTTTCAGAAAAAGCATAAATGATCTGCCTGAGAAGCTCAGTTGTATATACTTGCCACTCTTTGAGCAGAGAGGACAATATTTGCAGAAAGAAGTTAGAAGATCATACTTATTGTCCTCTGAGGAGCACTGAGGGGGACACACAGGGAAGACTTGTGCTCCACTTGCACCAACCTTAAAGGCATGCCCCACATCGGGTGAATCATCAAGAGCTTGAATTAAAACAGTCCCCAGTCTCCGGTCAAGATCTTCCACTCTCTTGTTAAATTCACAGACATCATGTTCAAATTCCTGAGGAGACATCACACACAGGTAACAAAACCATATTTTTCTGCAACCCAATCTCACCACAGTCTTGGCTGCTAACCTTTGTGCTGCAGTCAGCCATGCTGAAGATTTATTTTAAATCTCTAAACCTCACCTCATGTCCTAATTTGTTCCTCTGTTGCTGTGATGATACAATGACCAACTTGGGGAGGAAAAGGTTTATTTGAGTTACAGTTCCACCTCACAGTCCATCATTAAAGGAAGTTGGGGCAGGAATTTCTAGCAGAAACCTGGAGGCAGGAACTGAGGCAGGAACCATGAAGGAGAGCTGTTTACTGGCTTGGTTTTCTGACTTGCTTAATTTTAATTATACAGGCAAGACCTACTTACTCAGGGATGGTCCTGCCCACAGTGGGCTGGGCCTTTCCACACCAATACACAATCAAGAAAATGCCCCACAGATATGTCCAGAGGCAATTGTAATGGAGGCAATTCCCTAACTGAGTTTTCTTCTTCCTAGGAATGTCTAGGTGTTTGTCAAACTGACAAAACCTAACTATGACACGCCATGGGAGCCTGACACTCTGGTCAAAATGGCACCATTGAATGAAACATGAAGTTGGCCTCCTCTTGCCTTCCTTTCTGTGCTCTTCTTTCTTCCACTTTTTGAGTGCCCTTTTATTCTGTCCACAGTGTCAGCTCATCCTAACCTAAAGATTATTGGAGCAGCAACCCTCCAGGGGCACCACCTTCTTCTCTTCCTCCCCCCCCCCACCAAGTCAAAATGCAATGCTTTTTCAGAGTAACCAAATTAATATAATCCTTAGAAGGAAAGCAAACCAATTAAATGAATACACACTATTCATTCCAAATACACCTTAATTGGCTAAGATGGCAATTAGCCATTGTTCTTAAGTTTCTTAATTTAGCAAATAAAAATGCAGGGTACACAGTTAAATCTGAGTTGCAGGTAAACAATTATTTTTTAAAAATATAAGACTCTCTTAATTGTTGTTTATTATCTGGCAACCCTAAGTGTGCCTCACTTCTTCGGATGCAGCAATTTTCAAGAAAACTTTGATGGCTCAATTCTTTAATTTGTACAATTTCTATTTATTATTTTCTTTTTATAATAGTAATGCATGTTCTTATTTTATATTTAAAGATTTATTTATTGTCATTTATGTGTGAGAGTCTGCCTGTGCGTGTTAGTACAGATGCCTGCAGAGGCCAGAAGAAGGTGTCAGATCTCTTGGAGCTGAAGTTACAAGTGGCTGTAAACTGCCCAGTGTGGGTGTTGGGAACTGAACTTAGGTCTTTTGCAAGAGCAAGCACTCTTCAGTACGGAACCTTCTCTTTAGCCCCCACATTTGTATTTTTAAATGAAAAAACAAAGAAAAATAGGGAAACAGTATACTACTTTTTAAGTACAGTGGCATTGTGATATTATGGTATGCTTTCATATATGTATTTCATATATATCAAAATATATGTATGTATGTGTATAATATATAGGCATATATAATACATAAGCATATAATATATATAATAAATGGGATATACATGATTTTATACAGTTATAAACACATCATATATGTAATATATGTAGAATATATTATATATGCATATATATTCTCTTTTGTAATCTATCTTTGTTTTTCTTTTATACTTCCAACTAAGAAATTTGTATTAAGTCCTGTCCCCCTGGATCTGGCTAACGAGGAAGCTGAATGTGCTCAGAATAGATTCCTGTCTTAATTTCTGTTCTTCCTTCCTGGATTACGATTTCTTTTCTTGTAATTTTGCCTTTCTTTGGGAAGAATCCTGTTCCATTTCCCCATGTTAGCAAGTTCTCTATTCTCCTCTAGTGCTTGACTGGGGGGACTGTAGGTGAGGCCTGGACTCCATGGCCCGACTTTAGAAACTTCATCCTTGCCTTTGCTCATCTTGAGTGGTCTTCCTCTCCCCAACCCTGAAACACTAATAAACTTCTACCAATACGTCTGGCCTTTGCTTGGCAGTCTATGCTTAAAACTTAGAATTTATTTGTAGCCTTATTGAGTGTAATTGGTAAAATGGTGTGTTTAAGGTATACAGTGGTATTTTGATACCTGTACACACTGTGAAATGATCACAGAAATGGAGGGAATGGACCTATCATGACTGGTAGGCTTAACATGGATTTTTATATAAAATGCATGAGAATTCATTACTTCACATAACTAACATTTGTGTGTGTGTGTGTGTGTGTGTGTGTGTGTGTGTGCATATGTGTATGCCCTTAGAACTAACCCCTCAGCAGATTTCAAATGCACAATATAGCATTATTAGATATGTTCACCACATTGTACATCACACCTGTAGAAACTGCTCACCCAGCATCAAGGACACTTTGTGGTCATTGACCAACTCCTCCCATTTTCCTCTCTTAGCCCAGTGGCAGGATTCATTCTAGTCATCTCTGTATACCTGACAATTTGCCTATCTTAGATTCCAGGATTAAGTGAAGACACAAAGTATTTGTCCCTTTACAACTGACCTATTTTGTTCAGCTTAAGCTTTTGAAGCCATAAAGTAGCCATTACTTCCCCTGTCTTCCCATGCCAATAACCCTAGGTACCATTAGTCTGGAGAAGTCTGTGGGTGGGAGAGGCCCTTTCTGATTTATCTCCCTGCACACAGAATAATTAGGATCTTTTTAATGGCACTAATAAATAGCAAAACCACTAGAGCCACACAACCAAAGGAGGTTCTTGAGAAAAGAAAAGCACATGCATATTTAGTCTTGCAGCTAGAGGCAGCTGAAAAGGCTCACGATACAGCCCCTCTAAGTCCTACCATGCCCTGGGCATCCAAACAGTCATGGGAGCACTCCAAGAAGACCTTGTACATCTTCTGAAACTCCCCGTGCATTTGCTGGACTTGCTGACTCAGGGCGTTTGCTCTGATACCACTGAACTCGAGCTTTTCCAGTTTGTTGAAATCCAAGGCTGTCTTCAGAAGATCCTATCAGGACAGTTCACAAAACAGTTAAAGGAGTCACCATGGCCTTCACCCTCAGTACTAGATAAAGGAGATGGAAACTATAGCGGCAATGGATGCTTAGGAAAAGGCAATGCCATGTTAGGTTTTTAGCCTTATTAGATCTGATTGCTTAAATGCCATAGCAAACTGAAGAAAAAAAAATCATACAGAAAAAGTGGTTTCACAGAAGCCAGAATAAGCAAGTGAATCATGACATGGATGCTTCAGCATCTCTGAGTTCCATTCCAAATTACAAAAGATAATCATAATTGGTGTGGTCTGTGTGAATTTTTATTCAAAAAGTCAAGGTCAAGCCAGGCATGGTGACACATGCCTGAACTCCAGGCCCTGAGGAGATGGAGGCAGGAGGATCAAGGCCACCTTTGTTTAGTAGTGAATTGAAGGTCCCGTGTTTGAGAGGGTATTGATAGAAGAAAACCCTGCAAACAGCCTAGGTGACCAAATCAGAGGGTGACACTAGCCTCAAAACTCCCTCTACCAAATAACACCACCCCAACACCCTACACCTGCACAAGTTTTTTGTTTTTTGTTTTTTGGCACACCAAACCACATTGCCATCTCAGTGACAGGTGGTTACTTACCATGTATTTTCTGGTGTTTTCCATCTGGTACAGGGTAATGGCAACACCCCATGACACCATGGTGGGAGCTAACTTGAGTTACTGCAGGCATGGGGGCACGGAAATGACTGCCATGACACCATATGTATTACTGTCACCATTGACACACCACATCCCAATTGTGCTCAAAATTAAATGGTGGCTGGATGACACAGCCCAAAAGCCTTGGGGAGGTGTCCTCCCCAGGCCTATGGAAACCATGTCATGTCTAATAGTAGGAATGCCCTCTGAGCATGTTGAACAGGGAAGATTGGATTTATCCCTTGTGAGGACCTGTCTAATATCACAAAACCTGTAAACCAAGATGTGTTTGCTGTCAGAGCTCTCAGTCTATGTACATGTTCCTATCATAGAGAGAGGGATGTAAAGGTTATAAAGTGTCATTCTGTAAATGGTTTGTGAGGAGCCCTGGGAAGGCCCCTCCAACACAAAGAGATTGGAAGGGCAAGAGCAGGTTATACCATACCTGAGCTATAAGACCTCAGGTCTTACCTCTACTCCAGAACTTCCCACGGGTAGTGCTCACTGCTGCTACTGATACCAAGTCAAGAAGTAGTGACAGAGGCACAGCAGTGAGGAGGAGCCATCAACTTCCCACCCTGCCAAGAGGTCACCCATGCAGCCTCTGGCAACCATTCAGAAGTCTACTCATTCAATCCTGCTGAGGCATGGTCAACAGAAATCAGCAGAAGAATCAGGGCAGAGGCAGCAGCAAGAGACAGGAACATCAGGATCAGAGCTCCTGCCAATAGGGGTGTGGGGCCGGGGAGTCATGGGCCAGGGATGGGGACAGGAGTGGGGTGCGGTGGGAGGGATAATGGGGAGCTGGCCCAGAGCAAGGGTGGGGGTCGAGGTGTGTCCAAACCCTGTCCTGAGATGAGCAGGAGTAGGACAACTCTTCCCCCTGCCCCTGGGCTTGCATGTACGAGTGCACATCGCCCAGCACAGCCTGGTAGTCAGGTTAAACTTCCTCTCTCCTTATAAGGTCATGTTAGATAGTACCCGGAATTCCTCCCCATGCAAATAAGGCATCCTCAGTACCCAGTACACTGCTAACAATGTACACTCACCCAGAAAGCTCCTACCCACCCCCAAGGTTTAAGTAGTCTTTGTTTTGTTCTCCCCAATTAAAGGAGCTGTCTCACTGAAGCTGTCTACTGAGAAGTCTGTTTCTTACCTTACTCACAGTCCCCGGTCGCCTGAGGTGTCTTTCATGAGTCCCACCTCTACACACGCACACATGCACGCACGCACTCACCCTCTCAGGATCTGCCTGCCATGTTCACAGGCCTATCCACCTTAGTGGATGGGGAAACGGAGGGGAATGGAGTATGAACGGAGCATGAATGGTGGAGGCACGGTGAAGTAATCACTATTCTAAAATACCTTTCTAAAATATGTTAGAAAGAGCATACTTCTCTAGCATGGTGAAAGTGAAGCCTCCGGTTATATCTTCAGTAATAGCAAATGGAAAAAGGGAGGGAAGAGAGAAAGAAAATTCTAGAAGAAAACATGGAAACACTTCAAGACATCAGTATAGGCATGACTTTTGGGATAAAACCTCTAAGGCAGAAGTGAGAATAGATCAGTAGGAGTCATGAGATTGCAGGGCTTCAGTACAGAGACAGAAACAATCAACAGAGCCAGGGGACAGCTGTGAACCCACAAAGTACTTACAAATGATTCACCAGATGGAAAATGAATATCCTGAATATAGAAGGAACTTAAAAAAACAAAACAAAACAAAACTCGGTAACCAAAAACCAAATGATTCAATTACAAATTGGATAAAGTACATGAATTAGACACTTCCTGCAAAAGGACATTGTAGGAAAAATAAAGCAAGAGTTAGACTGGCCAGTGATGTCACAGCATCGGCTATAAAGGTACACACAATGCAATAGAATTAAAAAATGATATTCTGTGTGATTTCTTGCATCATCACTAAAGGAGTAGAGGTACCAAGTACAACCCAAACATCACAAAGCCACCCTGATGTTTTTAGCTGAAGGGGAGGGGAGAGTCTGAATCACAGAACACAGAAAGGGATTTGTGTGCTGATGATGTTTTATTCTTGTCCCTCAGTGATTGTGGGGGTGTGCTAGCTTCTGTGATCATTATTCATTGAAAGTTTCTATTTAAATTTTGTTTTGAAAAAAAGAAAATAAGGGGGGGAGGTTCCCAAATTCATGAGAAAATGTTCAACTTTACTAACTGTTAAGGAAACGCAAGTTAAAATCACAATGAGTTAGCTCACCACAGTTAGGGTGGCTGAGAATCCAAAAGAGACAAGATAACGAATGCTGGTGAAGAATTTAATAAGCTCATTAGAAAGAACAGTATGAAGGGTCACCAACCAAATGAAGATTGATCTACCATATGACCACCCCATTCCCTCCCGCATAGGTATCCAAAGGAAATCATTTCAGCATATTAAAGTGACGCCAGGATGCCCATATTAGTTGCTACATCCAACACAATTGATGAAATATGGAATAACCTTCATGTTCACCAACTGAAATTTGTTGAAAATAATTACACCCTATCATATGTACCCAAGTCTATGAAACTGAAGGACATTATGTGAGGTAAGATAAGTCAGATGCAGGAAGACAAATTAGTCACATTCTCTCACAAGTGCGTGCTAAAACAATTCAATCAAAAAGTTCAGTGGTCACAGCAAGGTTCGGGGTGGAGGTTTGATAATGGTTACACAAACACAATCAGACAGGCTTATGGGCTAGTACTCCCACAGAATAGTAGGGAGTGGCAGTTCATCATAACCTACTACACATTTGATAAAAGAATAGAAAGGAGGAACACAAAGGCTCCACAGAGTAATGGGAGCATAAACATGCTGATCATCCTGACTTGATAATATCCACTGCACAGTGCAGTGAAATATCACAGGGCACTCCAAACACTTGCAGTGATTACCTGTTAATCAGGAAAAGGCTTTTGTGCATCTAAGGCCATGTTAAGCCCTCTGGTTTGATCATCACACTATATACACATGACACATTTTCACAACTACATCTCAAAATTTGCACAATTCAAATAATCAAAGGATACTGACTGGGAATCCTGACACATGTGCAATCCTACTACTAGGGAGGCTGAGATAGGAGAATTGTGGTTTCTAGGCCAGCCTGGGCTACACAGAGAGATTCTGACTCAAAGAAACAACACCATTCAACTTTATATGCATAGAAGAAAACAATTGGATCCTATTGAAATGAAATTTACTTGTACAGTAATTCATATCTCTTACCAGCTGCTTCATTTTAAAGGAGGAAAATATTTGTGACTTGGAATATTTCCTTAGTAGTCATTCTTCACAATTGTGTGGATGTCAATTTCAATTTCTTAGGAAATCCTCTCTAATCATTTTTAAAGGACAGAAGGATCTCGATACATTTGGTTATAGCAGAAAATGAGATGATAATTTCATTATACTTTTTATTTCTCAAAAAGACTTGAAGTGTGCTCCTAGATTGTTAGTGGGAAGCATTTTATTGATAATATAAGCAGGAGGAGATCACAGGTATCAGAGCAGTACTTAATCACTGTGCTTTCAGAGAAAGTCTAGTTAGTGACTGTCTCCAAAATTCTTTCTCCGTCCTAAAACACAGGTCACACGTTCACTGTAGGAAATACAGACATGACAACAGCAGGCTGTCTCTGCTGACACCAACCAGTGCCAATAGGGAAGACCCCAGACAACAAAGAGGACACTCGTTCCCTAAGGCCAGCTGTAACCTCCCAGTGGGGTATCTTGTTATTAGCAACTTATAGATATTTATAATGTTTTATCTAACTTAAACGTAGTGAATGAAGCATTTATTTGGAGCTTATGTAAAGGTTTTGGAGGGAATGTTTCTTCAACTCCTAACAAAAGGGCTTTCCCCTTTCTCTCCCTCAATACCACCCCTCTTCTTTTTCTGTTTTAGATGTCCTCTGGACTCTAGCTGCACACTCAGGCATGATAATAATTAACATTATATTGTATTATGTTCCTTTCTACCCATCTTTCCCAGGAGGTTACAGATATCCCAAAGGTATCCCAGATTCCCCTATGTCTGAAAGAATGCTTGATGCTGAATCAACATTTGCTGAATGAAGGCATGCTCTCTGTGCTTTGACTTACCCACCGCACATCCAGCAGAAAGTGACAAAGTGACAGAAAACTTAGCAGCCACAACTGCTGAGCAGTTAGTGGGGAGGGGGAAGAGGAGAGTTAGGTGGAGAAAGCAAAGGCAGGGCACCTCAGTGTTGGAAGGGACTTTGACAAGCGCAAGGTAGATACTTTTCTGATCCTACTTTGGGGACAGAGGCCTATGACCGACGAGCACAGGCTCAGACCATGCAGGCTGAAGTTAGGTGACTGTTAGTTAGTATGTAATCATTTTAATCTACAAAAAAAATGAGCGGTTCCTGGGAAGCTATCAAATAATGCATCTAATTTTCAGACAGTCCAAACAGACTGGGTCACTCAGGCAGGTGGTGGCCTGTTTATCGCTGGGAAGAATGCACAGTGCAGAAGAAAGGACCTCTGTAGACTGGCCAAAACTTATCATGGATTCTTAATTTACACATAGGCTCTCTTCACAGCCCATTTAAAAGTCCTCAGTGACAGCAAAAAGCAATATTTTAAACCAATATGGTTAACTGTTTCTTAAATGTCCATGTTTATTAATCCCAGTCATAAAGGCATGAAATGCATTATGCTGTATGTACATTATGAGCCTTGGAGCTAGGATGCACATCACAGAAGAGCTGTGACCACTCATGTCCCACAACCCTGGTCCTGCTCTTTCCTGGCTTTGTGGCCTGGAGCAAAACACTGAGATTCTAAGACTCATTTGCCTAACCTTTAGACAGGAAGGGCGATATTTAACATACAGCAGGATTGAGGACAGTGATATTTCACATACCATGGGGTTCTGAAGAATGGGACAATGTAAGACGTCAGTAAAGTGTCACCACTGCAATTAATTATGGCCATCCTGATGTCATTAGATACAGGATAAGTGATGGTTTCTGCAGGAGACACTCTGCTGCTCCTTTGTAGGCAAGTGTCACAAAGCTCCCTGGGGTCCCAGAAGACTTACTGGGCTGATTGGGACCTATTGTTATGAAAAATGATGCAACATTTAATAGTGGTAGCAGGTGGAGAGATGGGGTTCAATTTGTGCTCTGGCCCATGGGATGAAGAATCAAAACCAAATGTAATGGCAAGATCCACCAACAGCTACTCTCTTCCTGAAGGAGAGGTCATGCCGCCAGTCTTAAAAGAAATGTCTTCGGAATTCATTAAGGGAGAGCACAAAGCAGATACTCACAGATAAAAAAATCTCAAAAGGTCATTTGAAAAAAGGCTGTTTTCTTTACCTTTCGACTCCCACCGACCTTATGCAGCTAATGGTCTTACATGTGACTACGTGTTCAAGCTGAGCTGAAAGAAAGCCAGCCCAATTAGGGTAGGAATGAAAAGAGGCTGGGCCAAGTGGCTGGAGATGGCAAGGGACCACAAGGAAATGTGGTGTGTGTCAGGTCAGCTTATTACCTCTCTCCCTGCTAATCACTCTGCATAAAACCCCAGCAGGAAATCATTTTGTCTCCAAGTGAATCACAGCAATTTTATAATGAAAGAAATGAGGGCTCTCTCCAAGCAGCTCCCCGCATCATTTGCAGGGAAGAGGCTGCAGACAGAAACATAAACAAGGATGTTTAGATTCTACAATATTGTGGCAAAAAATGAACTATGAGTGTATGTGTGTGTGTGTGTGTGTGTGTATGTGTGTACATGTGTGCGCGTGCACGCGAGCGAGCGCTCATGCTGGAGATTGGAGCTGGGAAGTAGGGTGAGTCAAGGAACCCAGAGGCATGAGGAGATAGATGGCTTTTCTTCAGTTCCTTGGCTGTTCAAACTGCAAAAATTTTGTATACTTTGGGTACACCCTAAGGTCAGTGGCTTTTAATGCGTGGGGTATGACCCCTTTGGGGGTCCAACAACTCTTTCACAGGGGTTGCCTAAAACCATCAGAAAACACAGATATTTACATTACGATTCATAACAGTAGCAAAATTCCAGTTATGAAGTAGCGATGATAATAATTTTACTGTTAGGGGGGTCACCACAACATGAGAAACTGTGCTAAAGGGCCATTGCATTAAGAAGGTTGGGAACCACTGCCCTAGGTGAAACCATAAAGTCAAATAGAGCCCTTCCATGGAATGGGAACAGGAACTTTACCTGAGTGACCTACTTAGTTAAAAAGATCTAGAAACTATATGGTTAAAAATAGGATATCCAAACATAGAGAAGAGCATGTAAGGGTGGAAATAAAACCACAAAGCCCCTGTCTCGAAAAAAAAAAAAAAAAAAAAAAAAAAACCACAAAGCCAGTTTGAACCAAATAGAAAGGCAGAGGAGGAAGGAAGGCCAGAGAGAGGGAGGAAAACAAAGAAAAAGGGAGTGAAGGAAAGAGATGTTTACAACTACTGGATGATATCAAAGTTTGGTGAAAAGATTACATGCTTCTGGGAACAAACCCAGCTCAACATTCTGCACTGGGTGACTGTGGATAAATTAATTGATGTATCAGATTGAACTGTTTACTGGGTATTGATGATTAGCTTTTCTAAGCTCTGCAATGGTATATGTTATAACGTGAGAAAAATTCTTGTATGTGTCATTTCTCTATGTTTGAATCTTTGGTTTTTACAAGAAGGATTTAGGTAGTGTGGTGTTGACCATGAGGAACAAAGTTGGTACCCTGCTCTCCTGGGAAGCTGCTGTTCCACGTTCTCCACACTGTTCACTAGGTAGCCTCCTTATTGCACACTACCTCCTGCCTTCTTTTAGCAAGCATCCAGAAGGGAAGCATGGACCCATACAACAAAATTCTCTTGTGCAAAATAAGCAAAAGGGTAACGAGCACCACAGCTGAGAGGAAAGAAGGCTGTGGAGGTTAGAAACCAGCTCCTTGCAACCTGGCCATTGGCATGAGCAGAGGAAAGCTAAATGCACCGAAGTCACTCTATTCACTTGGCTTCTTCCATTTATTAATTGCAGATGCTAGCATCATGGTGGTCATACATTGCATTAGAATAGGGGATGGAGAAGGTTAAGTTTATGCTAATTCTTGCTGGAGATAAGCAGGTTAATGTCGATTCAAACAAGCATTGATCACAGTGATACTCAGAATGCTAACTAAAGGACTACATGAAATATGCCAGAAGACAATCGATAGTCCCCTGTCCTGTTGCACTGAGCTGAGGAGAGGAGAACTGGGGGAGGAAGAAGACAGCAAGGGCAAGGGGGATGAATTGAGCCAAGATCGGGGAGATTAAAAAAAAAAGAAAAAGAAAAAGAAAAGAAACAGAGGAGCTGTACCCAGGAGCAAAGGGGTAGGTAGCCCAGAGCACAAGACAGACAACTTTGGAGGGGCAGAAGCAAAGGGGCAGAGGGCACAGGGCATCCAAGCTCTCTCCAGTCAAACCAGGGAAGCTGTCTTTTATTCATCTGGGACTCAGAAAAAAAAGCTTGAGAAGGGACGACTGTGAGATAATGACTCTAGGAGTCTGTGGCCAGCTATGCTAATATTTACTGATACCCCCTGAAGATTAGGTGCTCTTATACTACAATAGCTGTCTATATGCAAAGTCATGCTATTAGCATGTATATCCAGGACTGAGGACCCCTCCCAAGCAGTCGAGGCTGGTTTCAAGGCTGGAGAGCCTGCAAACATGATTGCTGCAATGCTACAGTGGTAATTATCCCTCCACGGTCAGCCTAGAGGCCAGGGTGTCCATCACTTTGGCTAAACAGCAGCCAGGAGTTGATGTGAGAGATGAGAGGAATAATGAGCAGATGGGGAAGGGAGCAGGGGCTGAGTAGCAAGAGCTGCGCTGGAAACAGCTGAGAGAAAATGAGGCATTTAGGATGATGCTAGATATCAATTATTAATACTCCCCCAATTCTGATGAAGGGTTTAAGGTATGCCTTTCATAAAAATCTAGCTTCTGGCTTTCTTTCATATGTTTTCTGCCTTTATGACTTTCCCCAGTGAATTCTCTTTCCAGTTCAAAATTGATTTCCTCTTGTGCTCTTTGCTACTTTTTTTCAAAGCTCTCCTGGGTTAGGGTGCCCCCCTCTTTCTTTTGCTCCCAGTAACCCACATGTACTTTTATTATGACATTCAATTCACTTTAGCGAAGCTTACCAACTCTATGCCTTTCTGCCCTGGATGTTCTGTGTTAATTTCGCTCTCTTCTGCCATGCCATGACTCTATGTCCAGAAAGTTCTTTAGGCAAAACCATAGTCTAGTCATCTTTGGAGCACTTAGTTGTGTGCCTGGAGGTTTTTTTGTTTGTTTGTTTAATATGCCCTTTTTAAAAATTGACACGGAAAGATTTAGTCTATTATTCCTTTATCTTTGTCATCTAGTTTGTTAGGTTAATTACAGCATTTCCACAATACACCCCACATCTCTGCTACTAATTGCTAGGAGCATAAGCTTAATTTGTTTCTCTGTTCCCTTGGCTATTGGTCTAACATTGAACTCAACCCCAATATCCCCAAATTACTCCTAAGTATGTAGTCCTTATTGTGATCCTTATCCTTTCCACAAAAATTCAATCAGGTTGCATGAGCCACCTTTCCTGGATGAAAGTGCCTTCCAGTCCTCAACAAAACAAAGCAAAAACAAACAAACAAACAAGCCTCTTTACAACAAATGGAGACCATCAGATAAAACACAATAGCTGAACACAATGCAGAAATCAATGAATTGTGGGTAGCCCATACCTAATGGGTACATTTACACCACAGCTCCTGCTCAGGGATGATGTGGAAAAGGGGGCTGGGAAGACTGTAGAAGCCAGAGTGCCAGGAAGTCTGCTGTGAAATGTCTCCTCTAGAAATGACCATATAACAAAGACCAGAACAATGGCAGTATCAATGGATATGTTAAATTGGAAGCATGGAAATTTCCCTGGGTCCCACAACTAGACAAAGAATTCTAGGCAACTAATAACTTCTGGGAAAAGGAGAATTAGACTCTCCCAGGGATAAGCCTCCTTATTGATTGTCCAATGCAAAGTAGTCAGTCCTAAAATAATATACACACAAACAACAAAAATTGGATTCAGAATGTTTTATATATATATATATATATATTTGTGAACACACACATGTAACAATAATAATAAAAATATGCTATCAACTTGAGAGTTGGGGTAACTACACCTTCTTCTCAGCACTGCATGGAATCTTCTCCAAAATCGACCATACAGTCGGACACAAAGCAAGCCTCAACAGATATAAGAAAATTGAAATAACCCCTTGTATCTTATGGAATAAAGCTGGACTTCAACAACAACAACAGAAATAACAGAAAGCCTTCATAGAAACTGAACTACTCTTTACTGGATGACTACTGGGTCAGGGAAGAAATAAAGAAGGAAATCAAAGACTTCTTAAAATCCAACGAAAATGAAGACACAGCATACCCAAACCTATGGGACACAATGAAAGCAGTGCTATGAGGAAAGTTCATAGCACTAAGTGTCTTCAAAAAGAAAATTGTGACAGCTCATATTAGCGAATTAACATATTAGCAGAACTGGAAAAAAAGAAGCAAACACTCCCAAGAGGAGCAGAAGGCAGGAAATCATCAACTTAGGGCTGAAATCAGCAACTTAGAAACAAAAAGAACAATACAAAGAATCAATGAAACCAAGAGTTGGTTCTTTGAGAAAATCAACAAAATAGACAAACCTTTAGCCAAATTAACTAAAAGGCAGAAGGAAAAAACCCAAGTCAACAAAGTCAGAAATGAAAAGGGATAAATAACAATAGAGATTGAGGAAATTCAGAGAATCTTTAGGTCCTACTTTAAAAATCTGTACTCCACCAAATTTGAAAACCTAAGTGAAATGGACAATTTTCTTGATAGATTCCACCTACCAAAGTTAAATTAAGATCAGGTTAACAGATTAAACAGTCCTATAACCCCTAAGGAAATAGAAACAGTAATTAAAAATCTCCCAAACAAACAAACAAAAAAAAAAAAAGAAAGAAAGAAAGAAAGAAAAGCCCATGGTCAGATGGTTTTAGCACAGAATTCTACCAGACCTTCAAAGAAGAGTTAATACCAGGCCGGAGAGATGGCTCAGAGGTTAAGAGCACTGGCTGCTCTTCCAGAGGTCCTGATTTCAATTCCCAGCAACCACATGGTGGCTCACAACCATCCATAATGAGATCTGGTGCCCTCTTCTGGTGTGCAGGGATACACACTTCAATACAGAGCATTACATATACAATACAATACAATACATAATAATAAATAAATCTTTTTTAAAAAAAGAAGAGTTAATATCAATAATCTTCAAACTCTTCCACAAAATAGAATCAGAAGGAACACTGCCAAACTTATTCTAAGAGGCCACAGTTACCCTGATTTCTAAACCAAACAAAGACCCAACAAAGAAAGAGAACTTCAGACCAATTTCCCTCATGAACATAGATGCAAAAATACTTTTTTTTTTTTTTTTTGGTTTTTCGAGACAGGGTTTCTCTGTGTAGCCCTGGCTGTCCTGGACTCACTTTGTAGACCAGGATGGCCTCGAACTCACAAAGATCCGCCTGCCTCTGCCTCCCAAGTGCTGGGATTAAAGGCGTGCGCCACCACCGCCTGGCACAAAAATACTGGTAATCAGAATCCAAGAACACATTAAAAGTATCATACATATGATCAAGTAGGCTTCATCCCAGGAATGCAAGGATGGTTCAACATATGAAAATCTATCAATGTAATTCACTATATAAACAAGCTGAAAGAAAAAACCACATGATCATCTCGCTAAATGCTGAAAAAGCATTTGACAAAATCCAACACCCCTTCATGCTAAAAGTCCTGGAGAGAATGGGCATACAAGGACCATACCTAGAAATAATAAAGGCGATATACAGCAAGCCAATAGCTAACATCAAATTAAATGGAGAGAAACTTGGAGCATTTCCTCTAAACTCAGGGACAAGACAAGGATGCCCACTTTCACCATATCTTTTCAACATAGTATTGAAGTTCTTGCTAGAGCAATAAGACAACTAAAGGAGATTAAGGGGATACAAATTGGAAACGAAGAAGAAAATTATCTCTATTTGCAGAGGATATGATAATATACATAAAGGACCCCAAAAATTCCACCAGAGAACTCTTACAGCTGATAAACACCTTCAGCAAGGTGGCTGGATATAAAATTAATTCAAAAAAATCAGAAGTCCTTCTTTATACAAAAATTAAATGGACTGAGAAAGAAATTAGGGAAACAACACCCTTCACAATAGCCACAAACAATATAAAATACCTGGGAGTAACTGTAACAAAGCAAGTGAAAGACCTGTATGAAAAGAACTTCAAGTCTTTGAAAAAAGAAATTGAAGAGGACATCAGAAGATAGAAAGATCTCCTATGCTCATGGATAGGTAGGATCAATATAATAAAAATGGCCATTCTGCCAAAAGCAATATACAGATTCAATGCAATTCCTATCAAAATACCACCACAATTCTTTATAGACCTGGAAAAGGCAATTCTCGACTTCATATGGAATAACAAGAAAACCCAGAATAGCTAAATCAATCCTGTACAAAAAAAAAAAAAAAAAAAAAAAAAAAATCTGGAGGTATCACCATCCCAGATTTCAAGCTATACTACAGAGCAATAGTAATAAAAACAGCATGGTACTGGTATAGAAACAGACCAGTAGATCAATGGAATCGAATTGAAGATCTAGAAATGAACCCACACACCTATGATCACTTAATTTTTGACAAAGAAGCCAAAACTGTACAATGGAAAAAGAACAGCATCTTCAACAAATGGTGCTGGTCTAACTGGATGTCGACATGTAAAAGAATGAAATTAGAGCCATACTTATCACCTTGCACAAAACTTAGGTCCAAGTGGATCAAAGACCTTAGGCATGACACACTAAATCTATTAGAAGAGAAAATGGGGGAAACCCTCGAACTCATTGGGACAGGTGACAACTGCCTGAAAAGAACAGCTCAGGCTCTAAGACTGACAATCAATAAATGGAACCTCATGAAACTGAAAAGCTTCTGTAAGGCAAAAGACACTGTCATTCAAACAAATCAGAAACCTACAGATTGGGAAAAAAATCTTCACCAACCCCACATCTGACAGAGGGCTAATATCCAAAATTTACAAAGAACTCAAGAAATTAAATGCCAAGAAACCAAATAATCCAATCAAAAAGAGGAGGGGTGGGGGGTTACAGAGCTAAACAGAGAATTCACAAAGGAGGAATCCCTAATTGCTGAGAGACACTTGAAAAAATGCTCAGCATCCTTAATCATCAGAAAAATGCAACTCAAGACGACTCTGAGATTCCATCTCACACCTGTCAGAATGGCTAAGATCAAAAACTCAAATGACAGCACATGGTGGCAAGGTTGTGGAGAAAGAGGAACATTCCTCTATTGCTGGTGGGAGTACAGACTTGTACAACCGCTATGGAAATCAGTCTGGCAATATCTTAGAAAACTTGGAATAGCTCTACCTGGAGACCCAGCCATACCACTTCTGAGTATATATCCAAATGATTCATCACCAAACCACAAGGATGTTTCCTCATCTATGTTCATAGCAGCATTATTTGTAATAGCTAGAAACTGGAAACAATCCAGATGTTCCTCAACTGAGGAATGGATAAAAAAAAAAAAAAACAACTGTGGTACATTTACACAATGGAATACTACTCAACCATCAGAAACAATGAAATCATGCAATTTGCAGCCAAATGGATGGAACCAGAGAAGCTCATCCTGAGTGAGCTAACCCAGATTCAGGAGGATGCACATGGCATCTATTCACTTATAGTCAGATTTTAGCCATATAGTACAAGATAAGTATACTACAACCAATGCACCAAAGGGAACAGGAACATAGACTTTGTTTTCTGTCAATGAGACACTTTGCCCTAGTGGTGCTGCCTTGTAAGTCCCCTGTGTATGAGGAGGCTCTTGGCCCTCATATGACTGACTGCTGAACTGGGGTGGGGGACTGAAATGTAGAGACACTCCACTCCAGAGGAATGGAATGGAAGGGATAGTGGGTAGAGGGTGGGAGGGTGGGACTCGGAGGGGTGGAAAGAGGGTACTGTGATGGAGATGTAACCTGAAGTAATAAATAAACATTAAAAAAATCAAAATGCAATAAGTAAGCCTATAGCATACTTATTCTTACTTCTTTCTTATTCTTACTAAATTCTGAGATTTAAAAACACAAAGAAAATTCTCATGTCTTTTTTTCCTTAGTACTTACACTAAAATTCATATTAATTTTTAAATATTGGGTGGGGGAGATAACTATGAATCAGATGTGTTTCTTTTGCCCAGGGATTTACCAGGGTTAGGGATTTAGAGCCATTGGGCAGTAGAGGAGCAAAAGGAAAGTTCAAGGCAGCTGGTCTGTGAGAATGAGAATGGGCAGCTGTACATAGACCTAGTCTCTTTCAGTTTCACACACTGGACTTTCCAGCCTGAGTTTGTTTGAAAATAAGCTGAGTTAGCAGGCTCATTTCTAGGGCTTTCTCCCTAAGTCCCTCTGAAGAGAGTCTCTGACTTCCTACAGAACCACCACCATTTAATGGTCAATCTAAATGAGAACTATTTACTGAAATTTTCTATGATCCTTCCATCCACCCATAGGTGACCTTTGCATTTGAATCTAAAATGTTACCCACAGGCTCTCATGCTTCATGCTCGATCCTGAGATGGTGGGGCTGAATTGGGAGGCTATGAAATGTTTAGGAGGTAGAGCCTAGCTGATAGAAGTAGATCAGGCCTTTGAAGCTTATAGCTTAGTCCCTGATCCCAGTTTTATGTTCTGCCTTCTGTTTCATCACTCAGTGAACAGCCACTACTATGTGTTCCCATTGACACAAATGGAGCTTGTTTTCTCCCTGATTTTGCCTCTGTGATAGACTATAACCCTCTGTAACTTTAAGCCAAATAAATCTTTCTGGCCACCAGGTAGCATTTGAGGTCTTACATTTACTCCTGTGTTGGAGCCTGATGTAAATGAATACACTCACCTCCACCATGTGCAGTCGGCCCAGAAAGCCATCCAGTCGCACAAAAACCAGAGATGCCTGGAAATCCCATCCTCTGACTGCTGAGTCCTCTTTAAAATAACTATAGAGATGTTCCTTTCTGTCCTGAAATGCCTGTTTGAAGAAGTTTAAGGTATCTGAGACCACTTGCAGTTTTCTCTGACTTTCTTCTACCTCACTTCTCAGGAGGTCTTCTGGGCTAAGGTAGTTAGAGGCCTAGAAAGTAGATAAATTAGTGTCCATGAGCACAGTGGCAAGCACAGAGCATCTTGTAACTATGACAACACTGTTTTAGAATGAAATAATTGCCCATGTAATATTTTTCACAAGTACAACACAGAAAACTTTTGACTAAGCTTCCAGTTCTACAGGTAATTCTGGACCAGTGTTTAAGTCCAATACTATATGTTGGACTATATGTTCCTTCAATCACAGTGTGTTGTTCAGCCACACTGTGATTGGACAAGTGATCAATCAGAGCCCATAAGGCAACATGGGACCTGGTGGGGCCAGCTGTACCTAGTCGGATGTCAATCCCAACATGTTCTTCTGTGACTTAATGGATTTGGCAGCAAAATACTTTGAATGCAAGAATTCCCTGGGCCATGTCTATTTCTCTTCAGAGACTTGAACCTGGGAACTGGGAAGCTAAGCTACTGGATAGTCCCTGTCACCAACACAGGGAGCAGCAGAGAGTAGTGGGTTTGGATGGAATCATCTGAAACTACAGTTTAAGTCAGCCTTGCCTAGACTTTTAAAAGCACAGGAGCTAATAAATTAAATGCTCTCTATTGATGCTCCATTTTGTCTCCTTACACTTTCAACTAAAAGTCCCCATCAACAGTGGTGGTAACATGCAGACCTGTGAGACAAACACT
Source organism: Lophiomys imhausi (assembly GCA_907164525.1). NCBI lineage: Eukaryota > Metazoa > Chordata > Mammalia > Rodentia > Muridae > Lophiomys > Lophiomys imhausi. The sequence continues at coordinate 3,419,793 of CAJQZJ010032004.1, read as the reverse complement.
CCAGAACTGGGTGCTGCTTTCGGTGAGAAGTCACTGTCCTGAACCTTGACCAACACCTTTAAATAAGAAGTAAATTCTAAGACCTCTCTCGTCCCCCCATCTGATGACTGACTAGGACTATAAATGTAACACCATTTTTTAGCCTCAACATGCTTAGAGAATGGCCATCACTGTGAGCTATTCTGTGAGCCTTCTCATTGTTTTCTTAGAGTTGACTGTTCTTAGGTGCCAAAAGAAGTCAATATGGAGGAAAGTCATCAAAATCAAGGCCTCTAGTTCCACTTGCAGACACACTCTTTCAGATTTATATTGTTACTGGGTGTGGTGGCACACACCTTTAATCCCAGCACTCTGGAGGCAGAGGCAGGCAGATCTCTGTGAGTTCAAGATCAGTCTTGTCTACAGAGTGAGTCCAGGATAGACAGGACTACACAGAGAAACCCTGTCTTGAAAAACCAAAAAAAAAGAAAAAGACAAAAAAACAGGATTCATACTCTTTTAGTCCTACAGGAATCCCTAAAGGGAAGTAGGAAAGCCAGTATGATGATATGCAGCTGTACTCCCATCTGCTTGGGAAGATGAGGCAGGAAGATTTTGTTTTGTTGTTGTTTGGTTATTGTTGAAGTCTAGCTTCATTCCATGATGGTGTGATAAGTTACAAGAGGTAATTTTGATTTTCCTGTATCTGTTGAGACTTGCTTTGTAATCTACTATATGGTCGATTTTGGAGAAGGTTCCATGAGGTGCCGAGTTCCTCACAAACTTTGGGGCAGGTCACTCACCCTAGTACCTGAGCATTTCAGGCAGTCAGCAATAGGCAAGGTGAGGCTGGCACCCATCTTGGGTGGAGTTCCCTGCCTGTACGGTCAGCCTAGCTGCTGAACCAGAATGACTGTGTCAGGGAGGGTAGAACACAGGCCCAACCACAGCTCTACCTGCGTTTCTGAGGAGATCTGCCAACTCTCAGGTCCTCACAGGATAGCCCCTTCTCCACGCCAATCCCCTGTATATTTGTACAATTGAGTCACAAGCAGTTGAAGAGAGTAGTAGTCACTCTCTGAGAACCAGTCTATTACAGGAGCCTACCCACCATCTGGAGGTAGACACCAGGATCTCAGGATCACCCAGGCCCCAGAACAGGGAGTTTTCCTGAGAACCAAGGTCAACTGACATCAGAAACAACCAGACAACACCAGGGTCAATCAGATGACAAAAGTCCAGCACAAGAACATGGTAAAAAATAAAAATCCAAAGCAATATGATATGTCTCCAGAACCTAGCTATAATGCTACAGACAACTCTGGAGATCCTAACACAATTGAAACAAAGAAAAATGACTTAATCCTATGCTTATATTATTAATAATAGAAGGCTTAAGGGAGGAAATCAAATATCTCAGAGAGCAACAACAAAATGCTGCAAGTTTAAGTTTAAGGCTAGGCTGGGAAATATAATGAGGTGCTATCTCAAAATAAAATGTAAAAATATGTAGCTCTGTCCCTAGAGGCATTCCAGATGTGACTGCTATATCACATGTGCATCAGTAGGTGGCAGAGGGGAGAGAAGCTATATTTACAATCAGTGTTCTGACCTATGAACATCTGAATGTATAGTAGCCTAACATTCCTGGGGGGGGGGGAAGAAAGCTGGATACCAATTCCACTTTGGCACCATAGGGCAGCCTGTGATGACTACCATATCAGTATCAGGCAAGCACCAGATGGGTTCTCAGGACAGGAAACTAACCAGAAACTAGAAGAACTCTAACTGGCCCTGGATGTGGGACTTGTGGGTGAGCCAGCCCTGAGAGAGTGAGTATGGAAGAGCCAGCCCTACCTTCTGTCTGCTATGTGGTGGTGTTGGCTAGGGAGAGATGCCCGCCCCTCCCTTTTGCCCTTACCACCATTGGCCAACAGGAGATCTGGCTCAGATAGGGTCATAAGAGCAGGAGAGCTGTCCCTGCCCTTCACATGTTGCAGCACTCAGGAGAGCAGGCCCTTCACCTTTCCATAGTAGAACTGGCCATGAAAATGGGGGTTGCTAGTCCAGAACCAGGGCTTTGAGTTGGCCCACTCCAACATCTATCCCAAGGATGAACTTCTGGAGGGCAAGAAAAGGTGAGTTCCACAATCCAGGACTGCAGGATATCTATGACACAGGACAGTTATGGCATATCCTACAGGAATTTCAGTGAGGTTCCAGTACTGACAGAGTAGTAGAAGCCAGGGGCCTCATACCAGACCAAGGAGTCATTATAGTGAACATTTGCAAGTAGAATGTGTGGACAAAGGGGAATATTGTGGGACACACTGAGATACACTGCAGCTTCCTAAATGAAGTCTTCTTTTTTACATGGGGACAGATTACAATGGTGGAGGATGGGTCTGAGGGGAGGTGGGAGATGGGAGGGAATAGGGAGCATGATGTGAAATTCACAAAATAAAATTTTTTTCAATTAAAAAAATATATGTAGCTCAGTGATAGCATGCTTATTGAACACGTGAAGGGCCTTGGGTTCAATCATCAAACAAAACCAGAAACAAAACAAAACAAAAAACCACTACCAGCAACAAAAAGTGGAGGAATGATGTGTGCCATCCAAGTGGCAGCATCTTGAAAGTTCAGGGATAAGGAGCTTTGAGCATGGGCAGGGCACAGATATAATTGGCATCGGCATACTGAAGCTTCTCAATGACCCCTGTGAGATAGTTCCTTTTCTGTGCACCATTAGGAACAGTGAGACACAGAACAGGTAAGTGACTTGCCCAAGAACACACAGCTCACACGTGGTAAATCAGAAACAGAGTCCCTTGACTTCAGAGGCTTCTGTCTTAATTACTAGGCTCTGCTGGTGAGCTAATACCTATCCCTCACACAGATCATGAAGGAGGTTTCAATTTATCAGCCTTACCATTTGAATCACTCAGGTCTTAGGCAGAACATAAGGAGAGACTGGGCCACCCCAGTGTTAGCAGAATCAAAAACCTCTTCATGAGTTGCTGGCTTTGTGAACATATAAAATTCAAGTGAGAGAATTCTTTGGGCTGTAATTAGTTCTGTGGCTAGGGAAAGGCACATTTTACTCTTCCATGTACCTCTGTGCCAAACAGCCCCTGAGGAGAAGTTCTGGGATGCACAGATCATCTCACCTGCTGGAGGAGGAGGTTGCTGATTTCCTGGAGCAGTACCGGGAGCCTCCCTGGGGAGCGGTACCACTTGCAGGTGGCCCAAATCAGACAGACCACGTGGAGCAGAGGCCGAAGCCTGCCTTTCACCTCAGGAAACTCCATGCTTTCTAGGGTGTCCAGGTGTCGCTGGAGCGGTAGCAGGTGCACATGGATGTCCTGGGCCTCTGTCAGGGCTGGAAGGAATTAGAGATGGTCAGCTATCCCTGCTGGGGTACCACCTACCTCCTAGAGCCCCAGGGTCTGGAGAGTGAAGAGTTAGCTAGTTCAAGGCTGCAATTTCTTCTTGACCTGAGAAGACAGCCAGAAGATGATTTCAGAAAGCTTCCTGGCTCTTCCATAGAAAGACTGAAATCTGGTGCACTCTGAAAAAATCTAGAGTGATGGACTAAGAAGTTGTCTCTGACAACATTCCTATATCTGGATTTCTTCCAGACTTACCCATCCTGTCTTAGTTAGGGCTACTACTGGAGTGATGAAACTTTCTGACCAAAGCAAGTTGGGGTGGGAGCAGGGGATAGTTTATTCAGCTTAGGCTTCCACGTCACAGCTCATCATCAAAGGAAGTCAGGACAGGAACTCAAACAAGGCAGGAACCTGGAGCCACGAGCTGACAAAGAGGTCACTGAGGGCTGTTACCTACTGGCTTGCTCTCCATGGCTTACTCAGCCTGCTTTCTTACAGAACCCAGGTCATCCAGTCCAGGCAAGGCTCTGGTCACAGTGGACTAGGCACTCCCCCATCAATCAATCACTAACTAGGAAAATGCCCTACAGGCCAATCTAAAGCCTGATCTTATGGAGGAATTTTCTCAAGTGAGGCTCCCTTTCTCTTTGATGGCTCTAGCTTGTGTCAAGTTGCCATAAAACTATGTCTAAAACCAGCCAGCCCACAGCCCCAGTCGGCCCCTCCTCCTTGAGCAGATCTCCTCCCCAGATAAAGGCTTGCTAATGACTTTGATGCTGATATCACAAAGATAACACACCAAAAAAAAATAATAAATAACACAAAGACAGATGATGGGACAAGCGTAAAAGCCAGAAGAGTGTGCCTTCAAACACTGACCAGGCACCTCCCAATGGTATGACTTCGGACACGTTTAACAGTGGTCTGATCTGGAAGAGAGTTTCATGAGTTTTCATGAATCCTGGAGGCAGTGCAAACAGCATCTCCCTGGAGAGAAACACAGCGCCAGGACTGTAGCATGCAGTTAACAAACAGCAGTGTCTCTGGTGAGTGTTTAATAGAAACTCCCGTGAGTGTTTGTGAAAGAGAAGCCACAGGGAATGTAGGAGTAGCATGGACTGGGGATGGTGAGATTCTGCTGGTTTTCAAAGCCAGAAAACTGATCTGCTACCCCCTTGACCAGAGCTCTGAGGGAGGAGCCTTCAGTAGTCATCTCATGGTGACTGACAGGGAAATGTGGGGAAGCTGGTAGCACTGACATGTGCATAGCAACCCAGAGAAATTGGGAAGAAGACTGAAGGGAGTATCTGCAGATGTTTCCCTCCTGGGCAGGTAATTAGTGGTGTCTATAAGAGCAGGTTGTCTTAGGTCATATTATGAGGTTCTGTGTCTGCCCTAAAGGAAATTCAAAATTCCCCCAGACTTACCCGCAACCTGTAATACTTCAAGAATTTTCCTACCACTAGACCTACTGCATCCTATAAGACCTAAGTAATTCACTGTGTAATCCAAACAGCACTGTTCACCTGAACAGGAGTGGTACCCCTGATAATTCTTCTGAATTTCTGGTTGAATTGCCATGAGGTGCCATGAGGCTCAAGGAACACATTATATATGGATATATATGCTTGTTCTTTGCATCCCAAGTGGTGTGAGTCAAATGACATGGCCCTCATGTAAGAGCATGTAAGAGAATGTAAGAGCAGTCATTCTGTGTGGGAGGCTGGCAGTGAGTATTAGAACCACTGGGTTGGGGCATGTGACTTTAACATCCAACAACTACTCAAAAGAGCACAAGCCCTGGCTTCACAGTGCTGTTGAGAGATGATTAAGACATTAAATCACAATTAATTAATTAATAATTAAATAAACAAAATAAATTAAATAATTGACAATTATTAATTAACTAAGTATGATTAAGATGTTAAGAGTTGCTCAAAGGGAAGAAGAGGCTGAGGCGTATGAACAGGAGCCTTCTTCTTATGTCATCCTGTTTGAGGACCCTTCAAACCCAAGTCTTTCTTCGTACATTAACTTGATTGTTTTAAGACCATAATATTCAAGAAAGCATGGCTGCTCTCTGTTCAAGCAAGGTACAGGAACCTTGATTGTAAAAAGAAAAAAAAAAGAAAAAAGAAAAAAAAGACAAATAGAGCTAGGATTATGCTTGGTTTTTGTTTTGTTTTAAGATATCTATTCCTCAGTTTCTGAAGGATACTGGTTGCTAGCCCCACTTGGATCCCCAAAAACAAAGATTCTCAAGTCTCATATAAAATGGCACAGTGTTGGCATATAAGCTGCCCATATACTCTTGTGTATGTTAAATCCTCTCTCTGTCACTTATAATATCAGATCCAGTGACAATGCTGAGTAGAACTTGAACTGCATTTTCTGTGTATGTTGTGCTGGGGGTGGAACCTAAGGTCTCATGTATGTCAAGCATGCACACTATCACTGAGCTTCACTTAGCCCATTAAGTAATATTTTTAATTTATTTTTTGAGAAATTCATGCATAAGTACTGTATATTTATATTATTTCCACCTTTCCCTCTTCCCCCTCAAACTTCTGCCATGCCCTTCACTCCCTTTCAGATTCATGACCTTTTCTTCTTCATTATAGGCACATATATACTTAGGCATATTGTATTATGTATATATAATGCTTATTTATCACATATATACATATAATATATACATACATATATACATAGATAATATGCATATATTGACTCAGTAGATCATATATATGTATATATACAGACATATGTACATATATGGTGTTATTTTTATGTATATGTGTCTAGCATTGACCAATTGGGATTAGATAACTTATCATCGGCCTTGTACCCAGAGAAGGTACAAGGTTCCCCCTCTCTAAGTAGCCACTAATTGCATGTATGCCTTCTTCTAGGGGTGGGACATTGAAAAATTTCACCCATCTATGTTGGCATGTTATTTGGTGTCATTACGTAGGTTTGCTTTAGGTAAACATATTGTTGAGATGTCAAGGTAAAAAGCTGCCTCTCTTGTCTAGAAGATACTAGGTACCAGCAGGCATCATGAGCCTTTGGCTCTTACAAGCTTTCCAGCCCCTTTCCAAGTTTCAGGGATTGTGTTGTTATATGTCCCAGTTGGGGCTGAACATCCCATGGTCACTTATTTTCTGAATTTTGACCAGCTGTGAATCTCTGTAATAGACCCTCCTTGCTTCAAAAAGATAATTATTTGATGAGGCTGGGAGAGCTACACTTACCTGTGTGTAGAAGGATAAATATTTAGAATAGAATTAGAAATTATATTAGTTTAGGCAAATGGCAGTATGAGAGTAGTAGGCTGGCCTCTAGAGTCTGTGACTTCTGTATTCATGTATACTTGGCTAGATTTGCAGTGCCAGGTATGAATTCCTGCCCATTGAACAAGTCATATATTCATTACACGGTTATCAGTTACACACTAGACAAAGGTGCCATTATTGCACCATTGGGGATACCTTGTTGGGCCAGTCATTGCTGAGGTTAGTAGGCTTGATAGGTGGATAGAACTGTTATTGACTGCTCTCCTCCCTTGGTTCCTTGCATAGAACCTTAAGATATTGCTAGTCCCCAGGGAGGAGGTTTCTAGGTCAGCTCTAGCTGGATTCTTCCAAGTCCTTTGTCCAAACGTTGTGGTGTCTTCAACAATTGAGTCTTCAGCTGGGCATGGTGGCACACGTCTTTAATCTCAGCACTTGGGAGACAGAGGCAGTCAGATTTCTGTGAGTTCAAGGCTAGCCTGGTCTACAAAGTGAGTCCAGGACAGCCAGGTATATACAGAGAAACCCTGTCTTGAAAAACCAAAAAAAAAAAAAAAAACAGAAAACAAAAAAACCCAAAACCAAAACCAAAAAAAACCACAACGACAACAAAAAAACAAAAACAAAAACCAATAGAGTCTTCAAGTTTTGGGAGGCAACCAAAAGTAAAAGCCTATCTTGTTTGGGGAGTTTCTTGAACCCAATCAACAACTCATGCTTGTTATGAGTTTTTGTGGGGAGAATTATCACCTCACCCTGTGTGGTATAATTAAAATATATATATATATAAAATCATAAAACAAGGTTTCCCCATGGCTTTTTCAAACATCTTTAATATTACTTATCTGTCCTTTCCCCTTCTGTTTTTTTGGTTTCCTTGTTTCTGCAATTACATCAGGTCCTATACTTACACCTAAAGATTCAGGACTAGGAACTACAAGAAGAGGGAAAATGATGAGTTTGTCTTTTTGGTTCAAGGTCACCTTACTCAGTGATTTTTCAGTTCCAACCATTACCTGCAAAGTTTACAATTTGATTTTCTTTACAGATAAATAGGATTCCAGAGTGTATATGCCCCACATTTTCACCAGTTGAAGGACGTTGAGGTTGCTTCCAGTTCCTAACTACTATGGATAGAGCAGCAATGAATAGGGCAGGTATCTGTGGAGTAAGATGTCAAGTCTTTTGGGCATATGCCAACAATGGTATAACTGGGCCATATGGTCTTTTATTTTTACCCTTTTAAAGAGTTCCGTACACTTATTTCTGGAGTGGCTGCAACAGTTTGCAATAAGGGCCCTTCTTTAGCATTTGCTGTTTTGTTGATCCTCAGTGCTCTGACTAAGGTGAAATGGAATTCCAAAGAACTTTTAATTTGCATTTCCCTAATTGTTTAAGATGTTGAACAATTTTAAAGATATTTCTTAGCCACTTTCTTTCTTTCTTCCTTCCTTCCTTTCCATTCTTTCTTTCTTTTTATTTATTTATTTTTAGAAGTCTCTGTTCAGATATAAAGCCCATTTTTCATAGGGTTGTTTGTTTTCTAGATTCTTTGTTTTTGAGTTCTCTGTATATTCTGGCTATTGGATATATAGCAGACAAAGACTTTCACTCTGTGGGCTTCCTTGTCCCTTGATTGTTTTCTTTTCTGTATTAATGAGGCCTTATTTGTTAACTGGTCACTTTAATTCCTAGGTGAATGGAGTCCCACTCAGAAAGTCCTCTCCCACACCTACATTCTGTAGGGTACAGCTTATGTCTTCTCCTGGCAGGTTCAGGGTTTCAGGTTTCACACTGAGGTCTCTGATCCATTTGCAGTTATTATTTGTGCAGAGTGATACACATGAGTCTACTTTCATTCTACATGTGGACATCCAGTTTTCCAAGCACCATTTGTTAGCAATGCTTTCTTTCCTCCAGTGTGTTTTTTGGGCACCTTTGTCAATACAGAATGGATGCAATTATGTCCACTCATGTTTATGTTTTCTGTTTTGTTCTGTTATTCTACATGTGTATTTTTATGCCAGTCCCATGATATGTTTACTACTGTAGTTTTAAATCTGATAAGCAATATTGTTTTTAGTGATGTGTGTGTGTGTGTGTGTGTGTGTGTGTGTGTGTGTGTGTGTGTGT
>CAJQZJ010032004.1:3392829-3404172 GCA_907164525.1 Lophiomys imhausi | reverse complement strand
CACACACACACACACACACACACACACACACACACACACACACACACTCCACACACAGACTCATACACCACAATAATAGTAAATACATTTTCATTTTAAGTAAATTAAAATAAAAATTGGATTGGCTGCTGTTCAGAGTCTTAACTGAAAACTGTATATGCCAGGTAACAGGGCACAGTATGATGTTTTCATATCAGGAACTCACTTTCACTTAATATGAAATTTATATTTGCTTAGAGATGATACAGCATAAGTGATTATAGAAGACATTAAAAGAAAACACTCTCCTCCCCCAAGTGATATAGCCTTTGGGGAAATTATCAAAGTTGAACAAAAGGAGACAAAGTCAGCAAGGATTTGTTACATGAGCTGAGCATTATTAAAGTATGGTATAAAAGAGCTGAGAAGAAGGGGGTAAATTCATTGTGTAGTAAGACTGGACAAGGGACATTATCAGTATGAACACCCAGTCCAAGGGCCTTTCTTAGCCCACAGAGTCAACAGTGGGCTTGTGTGTGGACTGAGATATGCAAAGTCAGCAACAGGAAATGCCCTTGGAAAAAAGCTCAGGTAGACCAGTTCCCATTGGCAAGACCTATGGGCCGGTGGTACTTACACTGGCTCACTGTGCCCACCCACGAACTCCACTTTTTCTGAGCCAGCTGGAAGAGGCAGCAAGGTTCTCCCCTTCACACGCTCAAGGATTACCAGGAGGTCACACTGCAGGGAGTGGGCATGGCGCCTGATGTCTTGACATACCATGTGGGGCCAATCTAGATGGTTCTTATCGTTGGTGAGGACAGGGATAATGACCTGAAACAGACACACACAAAGAAAGCAAGAGGATTGCAAGTTCAAGTGAGCTGGTCCTACACAATGAGACCTTTCTCTCAACAGAAAGAAAACAAAAGGAACTTGGTTGGAATTTCTCTGCATGGGTAGATAATGCTGCTTCCAGAAGTCATGGGTAATTTAAATGAAAAACCCTAGTACACGGGATAGTATGAGTTACTAGTCAAACAGGTCCTGGAGCCTCTCAAAATAATAAAGGCTATTATTCGGGCTGTCCACCAAAATTAGACAGTGAGATCCTATTTCTGAAGACAACACACACTTTGGATACAGGACATAGAGGAGTCAAACTGGAATTGAGCTAGACAGGGCTGGAAGGTACTATGCAAGCTGTTGGGGAAGTTACCAATAATTTTTTTTAATAATTTATTTTTTATTTCTTCAAGTTACATCTCAATCACAATCCCCTCCCTACTCCCCCCTCCAGTCCCACCCTTCCACCCTCCTCCCCCTCAGCCCCACCATCCTCTTCCCTTCTTTTTTTTTTTTTTAGTTTAAGGTATTTATTTTTCCCCCCAACAGCTCTCCCTTTCAGTCCAAATAATGGTTCTTTTTCTTATAAGTTACCAATAATTTAACACAGATATAGACACTGTGTGTCACAATACTACTTGCCAGACAAAACACACCCACTGGTAGAACAGTGGCATGACTGTTGTGGGGACTACCAACTGCTTGTTTTTTTGGAAGCTGAGGCCCACTCCATAGGTGGAAATACATGTGTAGAATTGTAAACCTGGTGAAAAGCCTATGGCTGCCCAGGCTGTTGGCCTTATGGAAGAATATATTACTGGTGTTCAGATAAATGTACATGTTATTAAGTTGCCCTGTGTAGTGGTTCTGAAGGAGAATGGCCCCCATAGGCTCATGTGTGAATTCTTGCCCCCCCCATTGGTGGTATTTGGTGATATCCAAACCTTTGGGAAGGATTGGAAAGTGTGGCCTTATTGGAGGAGGTGTCACTGGGGGTGGGCCCTCAGGTTTCAAAAGAATTGTACCATTCCCAGGGTGCTATTTCTGCAACCTATTTGCAGATAAGGATGTAAGCTTTTGGTTACTGTTCCAGCACCATGCCTGCTTGCTACCATACTCCCCACCAGGATAGTCATGTACTAACCTTCTGGAACTGTAAGTCCAAGTAAGCTCTTACTTCTATATATTTCCTTGTTTGTGGTGTCTCTTCACAGGAGTAGAAGAGTAACTAAGACACTTTCTAAACAGCTACAGGCTAGTGTAGCTGTCAGCCTGTGTCAGAGAAGCCTCTTGATAGCAGGCAGTCGTTAAATCAGAGAATCATAACCCATCAATGTACTGAGAATAAATAATAATGTTGTCTTCTGGGTATGGTGTGGCCCTAACAATAATAAACACACAGGAGCTGTGACCACTTGAACAAGATAGGCACACACACACACAGACACAGACACACACACAGAGACACACATACATACACTCACACACACAGACACACACACAGAGAGACACACATACACACAGTCACACTCACACACACACACACACACACTCATGGCGGGGTGAAGAGGGCTGGTTAGGAAGAAGATAAGGTCAGCAGGAGTGAAAGAAGAACAAGAGCAGGTAATGGGGCATATGCTAGTAACACTATATAAATTTAAAACTATCAATAATTAAAAAATAAAGGAAAAAGGCAAAGAAAGAATGAGAAAGGAAATGCACGGAGAGAAGGAAGAAGGGGAGGAAGGAGGAAGGGAGGGGAGAGAGGTGAGGAACCATTTTCAGAGACCCACACACACATCCTTCTGTGGCTCACTGAACCGCAAAGCCTAGGACTAGGGTCCAACATTACATGTGACCTTGACCTCTGGTCAAATCAAGGAGCCCCGCGATAGCCTCCCTACCACTCTCCTTCTCATCTGCTCTTTGGAGAATGTCCCCCAGCCAAACAATCCTCCTCACCAAGAGGAGTCAGGCACAGTGGCAGTTAAGCCCTTGCTGGCAGGCTTCCGTTCCCTGCTAGTCCCAGGGGTTATTTATACAAGTCAATCAGATCCTCCCACAGGAACCAGGGGCAAACCTCCATTTTGATACTATAAAGTATGCGTCCCACAGTCCCTGGTTCACTCTGTCCCCAAAGTCAGTTCCATGTGGTCCTGTGTGGCAGTGACCTGCTCCTCTCATGGGGGGACATGGCAAGTAAACACTGTCCATGTCATCGGCTGTGTTGGGAGTCATGTTTGGCTGTACCCATCATTACTCTCATCAACCTCCCCCCATCATCAGAGTGAATACAAACTGACCAAAATGGTCACAAGAGACACAAGAAACGACTTTTCTTCAAACCTTAGCCATTGTTTTTCTATACCACAAATCCCTACAGAATACCACCCAAGCCTCCCACCACTTTTTCTTCTGTTAGTATACACTTGCCAACCTCTAACATTTGTGCCAAGATGCCAAACCCTAGGGAAGAATATGAGTCCTTAGGGATCAACTGAGATTCAGTCTCTGCCTCTGAGATCCTAGGAAAATCTTTTTCTTGTTTAGCCTTCTGCCCCAAGTTCAACATAAATGCAACTGAATTTAGCATGTGATCTTCTCTTATTGTTTGGAGCTCGCTGTTCAAATGATTATCTCTGCTCAGTACATGTTTCCAGGAAGGCGAGGTAAGAGCTATCTATTTGAAGCCACCAGTACTTGTTCATCAGCTCTGGATCCATTTTTACTTTCTGTGGTTAGCTGGACCTGACCACCACAACCCTGTTTGTCTGGCATGTCCATCACATTATCTTATTATAATAGGAAGTGACTCCTGGTGAGATGCGCTTTTCAAGCTACGAGTGATAGAAACTCAGTTTAAAACATCCCTGAAACTTCGAGAGCATCCTGATTCAGGAGCTCAAACCGCCACTTGGTCTTCCTTCTGCTGTAATTTCTCTTTTCTAGATTACTTTGTTCAAAAGCTTCCTCTGGGTAAAAGGTGATCCCCTCGGAAGCTCCATGTGAGTGAGAAAGATACATTTTCTCTCCCATAAAAAGTTCAGACAAAGGCTGGGCCTCACTACACAATACATACATAATAATAATAGATATTTGTATAATCTATGCATTATAAATTATTATGTATATATGCATACTATACCATCCTCACAATGATGTTTCCTACTTGAGCAACTGAGGGAAAATATACTATTTTGTGAATGCATTTTGTCAGATGAGCTCTGTGTCCATCTCTCAATGTGGGAAAGAGCCCCCAAAGAAAAACTGTGTTGGGTAGCCCTAGTCAGCTCATTTCACCCTAAAGATGAAGCCAAGATTCTCAACTTGGCTGCTTTTTTTAAATGCCTACTCACACACCCATTGTCATCTTTACCTACATTGATATTTTTTCTTTTTGTCTTTTGTGACCACTTTAATCAGCTCATATTCACCTGGACAATGAGGGAGGGATTGATGAGGGTAGAGTGTGGGGTCAGCAAAACATATGACTCCAGACACAGGCAATAGATTCCCCATGTGATTGGGGGACCTTTAACTTTCTGTTGAAATAATTGTGGGTTAGTTAAAATGGAAGCAATATCGGGAGAGTCACAATGAACCAGATGCCACATGAGGGCAATGTCAACAGCGCAAGGTAGAACCATAAAGGGTGATGTCACGTGATGAGGAAACACTCAAGCTGCAGGTTCATTGGCATGCATGGAGTAGCTGCAACATCACCTGTCCCTACTGAAGGCTCACAGGTAGAAAGGTTGTAGGGAAAACACAGGTAAGTCCTGAACAGGAAACAGTGTTGGCGACAGAAGGTAAAAAGAGCCAGTCAGAGAGATAAAGATGGAATGTTAGGGACTAGGACTGCCATTGTATATGGAACACCTACAAAGGGACACTCTGTTCTAGGGGTCCTAGCATGTTGTTTAGGATGGTATTTCATAAGCCAGGCATTGTGGCATATGCCTATGGTCCCGGCACTTGCAAAACAGAGGCAACTGGACTGCAGAAAGTCTGAGGGCTGCAGTTGTATAACCCTGTCCCTAAAACAAAAACACAAATGGATTAGATTCCATAACAATCCCATCAAAGCATATGAGCCTGACAGAGTGGGTGCAAGATGCTCACCTTACCCTGTTCAATGTGACAGAAACTGGGATCGAACACAAGGTAGGTGTCACTTCAAATCTCTACCACTGTCCAGAACACAAATAAGCAGCCATCTACTTGAATAGTAGGAAGAATAAGTTGGTAGCTGCGAGTGGAGGGGGGAGGGGTAGGGAAAACCCATGTACTACATCCTGGTGATGCCTCCTTCAAATGTCCCTCCCTCATTTCACCTTGAACTAGTATACTGGGACAGAGAAGATGCTAAAATCAAAGCCTTCCCTCTCACCAGCGCTCTCTTCCCTGGCCATGCCCACACATTCACAGGTAGGAGGGCTGAGAGTGAAATACAGGTCAGTCCCAGACAGGAACCAGTGTTGGCTACAGCAAGGTAAGAACTGCCACATGCATGTATGCACAGAGCAGAAGACATCTTTCTAGGTTAAGTGGTGTGCAGTGTGTGTGTGTGTGTGTGTGTGCGTGTGCGTGTGTGTGTGTGTGTGCGTGTGTGTGTGTGTGTGTGTGTGTGTGTGTGTAAGACGGGGTCAGAAACTAAGTCCTACAGGTACTAAGAAGGAAGAAGAGCAAAGAAGGCAGGGAGGCCAGATTCTACAGGGATGTGGGATCAGCTCTAGGGTTCCTAACAGAAGTAGATGGGAGGCCCTAAGGATTCCTGGTAAAGGCTTTGAGAAAGGCCTTCGTGAGTAAAGGACCTGAGATGGTTTTAAATTATTTTATTTAAAATTTAAATAGATAAAACATTTACGTAGTACAAGTACGATAAACCATCCATCCTCTTCAGCCCCTTTCTCTGTAAGGAATCTGTTATGTAGCTCAGGATGTCCTAGGGCTCACTATGCAGTTCTCAAACTCACAGCAACCCCCCTGCCTCAGTCCTTCAAGTATGTGGATCACAGTTTTGATCGGCAATTTCCAGTTCTCCATTCTCTTTTTAAAACATTTTTGTTGTTATTTTTATTTTGTTTTTTTTTTTTTGCCTGCATATGTCTATGCACCACATGTATGTAATGGCCACAGAGGCCAGAAGATGGTGGTAGATCCCCTGGAACTAGAGTTACAGCTGGTTGTAAGCTGTCACGTAGGTGCTGAAAACCAAACTTGGTCCTCTGGAAGAGCATCCAGTGCTCTTAAATACCAAGCTATCTCTTCAGTCCCTCTTTTCTCTTTTTAACAGAAATGGTTACATACTATATATAAATTCTACACTTTGAAAAGTCCACATTACTACATTATTAAAATAGCCAAGAACTGGAATCAACCTTTATCTTAGTTTGATTTCCATTGATGTAATAAATAACACTATCTAAAGCAACTTGGGTAAGGAAAAGGTTGATTTTATCTTACATGTCCTAGTCATAGTCCTTTATTGAGGGGCACAATAATTCAAGGAATAACCAGGAGGCAAGAATTAAAGCAGAGACCATGGAGGAGTGCTGCTTACTGGCTTGCTCTTCATGGCTTGCTCAGTCTACTTTCTTAATATAACCCAGGACCACCTTCCCAGAGGTGGTATCACCCTCAGTGAGCTGAACCCTCCACATCAACCAGGAATCAAGAAAATGCCCTACAGACATACCCACAGGCCAATATGATGTTGATAATTGAGAAAATGTGTTATACAATATAATATTATTTGGCTTTAACAAAAGAGAATTTAAAAATAGATCTGTTAAATACATGTGACAACAGGAAGAACCACGAGGACACTGGTTAAGTGAAATGCCCCAATGGATTGATAATGATAAGGATGGTACTGCCTCTCAAGCTGGGCAAGGAACAAATGCACTGTTGTGGCTGAGGGCCATTGGAAAGGTGATGGACTGAGGCCCCAGTAGAGTCCAGAGACTGCTATAGTTAGGGTATGGGGGGAGAGCAAGCTGGAAAAGCAGAAACACTGGTCAGAGAGGGGGGTACACTGGATCACAAAGTGATAGGGACTGGAGGAGAAAGAATCAGAACCCAGAGGCCATCTGACTGGAGGATATTTTAATTGTTGAAATAATTAAATGTTAAGTCAAGAGAAACATTGACAGTCACAAAGAGACAGGTTCTACATGACTACATTTACAAAGGTGCCTACAGCAGCAGTCAAATTCATGGAGACAAATTAGAGAACGCTGTTTGACAGGTGAGAGGGCAGGGTGTTGTTTGGTGAGTATAGTTCCAGTCATGTTGGGTGGGGAAGATCTGGAGATGTGTCATACAAGGTGTTTGTTCCTGATAACATTGTACTGTATGGTTTGAAACTCCTGTAGGGAGGGGATGAATTTTATGTTATTATTTGTTTTTTTAAATAAAAAATAATACTTTAAAGAATATTCTGCATTAGTAATTCTCTTCCAGAACCTTACAGTATTTCACTGCCCAAATGTCCCATAATTCATTCATTTACTCCTTGACAGAATAATTTTGTCTCCAATTTAAAAACAAAAAAATCAGGTGAGCTTGGTGCTGTATACCTGTACTCACAGCCCTTAGGAGGTGGATGTAGGAGAACCAGGAGTTAGAGTTCATCCTTAGTTCCACAGCAAGTTACAGGACAGCCTGAGCTACATGAGACTCTGTCTCAAAAAAAAAATGTAGATAGATAGAATTTTAGAAAGTAAGTTGTCTTTTTATTTATGTAATGTGCATATATTTGGTCTGTGTGGATGTACGCCACATGTGTATAGGTGCCTATGGAACACAGAAGGTGTCAGATCTCCTGGAGTTGGGGTTTCAGGCTGCAGTGAGCTTCCTGACTTGGGTGTTTTGAACCAAACTCTGGTCCTCTGGAAGTTGCTTTTGTAAGTTCTAAGTAATCCCTGCAGTCCCTAAAATTGCTGGATTGCCTTCCCTTAGTGATTGTACAATCCTGAGTTGTGCTCAAGCTATTTATATATACTAGTTGGTGTCTCATCTCTAAGCCTTTATAATTAGTTTTATCTTAATTTTTAAGATTTATATATCTGTGTGTGTCTGTGTGGGTGGATATGCACATGTGACTTCAGATATCCATAGAGGTTAGAAGAAGGCATCAAATCCCCCAGAGCTGGAGTTACAGGTTGTGAGCTGCCTGACATGGGACTTCTCCAAGAGCAGTATGTGCTCTTAACTGCCTCTCTCGTCAGAAGTCAGTGTAACACTAAGATCAAGGCGGCATCTTAGACTACATCCATATGACTTTTCTCTGAAGCTGAGGACACTTTCTGTCACTCTTCATTAGGGGATCCAATCCACAGGTGGACTTATGAATGGTGTTCAAACACAACACAGTGATAAGACCATTCAATTTAAAAGCATAGAAAAACTTACTGCTAGCCTAGCCACCCAGGACCCCGAGAGCTTGCCCACCAATCAGGTTCCTCCTGAAATTCCCCCTCTTCCACAGCAACTAGGGAGCTAGTTGTAGTGGAAGCAAGGAACATCCAGGGCTTGGCTTTACCACTTGGGTCAAATTTTAGGTAAGTGGTTACCCTTACTGTCTTTAGTTTCAAATATTTGGAATGCATGAGTAGATGCAAGTGCTTGGACTTCTTAAGGGAAGCATTTCATGGATGGAAACTTATTTTCTGTTCCTGTGCAGTTTCCAGGGCATCAATCACACAAAACACCACACAGCTAGTATCGGCACACACTAATTTCACAACTGGTTGGACATAGATAGGTCCAGCCTCCAGAAGCACATGTGCCCAACTAGAAGGAAAGTTGCTTTTTTTTTCCCCCAACTTGGGAAGGTCTAAGGGGTCCAAGAATCTCTCCCGAGTACCCTTGTGAAAATCATCTGAGCTCTAAAGGCTCAGAGGTTCCACTCATTCCCCTTTCCCAGGGCTAGGACAGCCCCTTCCCAATGCCTGCTGGCCATTTCCAAAAGGATACTCAAACGCTGCAGGCCTAGGGTTGACCTTTAGCAATTGGCTACACGGTAAATGAATGACAAAAAAATCAAAACCAAACTGCCTTCCTCTAAACTCCTCTAGCGAGGCAAATACTGTTTAAAGCACCAGAGCGCCTTCCCATCCAACAGACCCAGTGGAAATACTTCGTCATTCACCACTTTGTTGTCCAGTCCTTTCTTGCTGACTTACAAAGCTGCCAGCCGCTCTGGCTTCCCCTTGAACCAAGACCCTGACTCAAGGCTGTTTCTCACTGTGGCCTAGTTTTCATCCAGACTTGTCCTTAGCTGGCACCTTACACCTCACCAGGGTTTTGGTTTTCATTCAGCTCCGCCCTTCCACTCTCTCTCAGGCTGTGCTCCAATCTCAGCCCTCTATCTTCCAGACTCCACCCCTGGCTTTGGACCTCCGCCCGTGACTCCGCCCACTCGCCCTCCCCCTGGAGCGTCGCCCCACCTCTTTGACTCTGACTCCGCCCCTCATGCACACGCCCCCCGTACTCCCCACAAGGCTTTAGCTTCTGCTAGCAAGGGGTCACCCACCCACCCTCACCTCGGAGAGCAGCGGGGCCAGATGCTCCAGAGGCATCGCGGGCAGGTCCCCGCAGAGCACCGCGCCGCGGAGGCTGTGGCTTCCCGGAGGCTCGGGCCTAGTGCGCAAGAAAAAAAGCCCTTTGGAGCGAGCTAGGCCGGTCTCCGGTTCTGTGTCCAGAACGGATCTCACCGCCAGGCCCCCGGGCCCGGGCTGTACCACCAGCAGCGGCTGTGGCTCAGCGGCAGCCCTGTGATCCAGGAAGGTCTGCAGCAGCTGCTCCACCTCGGCTGTGCCCGCGCAGCGCTCCCAGGCACCCGCGGCCGGACGCAGGCTCCGAGCCACGAAAGCCCCCAGGAGACGCAACCTCGGGTCCCCGGGCTCTTCATCCGCGGTCTCTGCCAGCGCGGCCAGCTCCTCCGCGCCGGGCATCCTGCGAGGCTTGCTGCAGCGTCCGTTTCCCTAGCGACAGGGATGCCAGGCCCTCCCGCCTCTGCTCTCTTTATATTGGGCACTGGACTCTAGCTCCGCCTCCCTAAGTTAATAAGGTAGGCAGGGGTTGGGAAGGAGCGGGGTCGCTTCGCTGTTGCTGGGAAACTGGTGGCGGTCCACTTCCAGGCTGGTCTGGTTGCCTGGAGGTGAGCTGAAGACTGCAAGGCAAAGACTTGCGTGGGATTCCTTTATTTAAAGTCAAATTAAAGTCTTCAGATGCCTCCATACACAAACAGCATAGTAAAGTTAATCCCAATGCCAAATCCCAATGCTATGAATGCAAAGATGTTGAATGCAATATAAATTTCTTTTTCCAAGACCACAACTTAAAGAATTTAAGAGAGTGGTGTCCCATGGAGCCTTTTGCAAATTATGGGCTTACAGAGACAAGCAATCTGTTGGTGACACTCAGGCTTAATTGTTTCATTTAAATTTACAATTGAATAGGTACAAGTGGTTACTAATCACCTTGGATGTCTCCACTTCAAACGTTTGTAATAAATTATTGTAAAAATACACCCCAGTATCTTGCTCTGCCTACACCTTCATCTGCCAAAGAGCAACTGTGCTGGGTGATGAGGTTCTGTGGGAATGGTCCCAGGTCAATTTTTAAATGTACTGAAGCACTTGTAAATATGCAGCATGCTCTCCCCTTCTGACCTGGGAAAATATCACCAGTCACAAGCTGGATCCTTCTCCATATTCAGGATCAACAGCTTGGATCTTTGTATGTGTGTGCGAATGAAGGTGAAGGTGTGGGGGTACCAAGGAAACCGACACTCAGCATGAGGCCGGCAGGTCTGCAAGAATCTCCTCTCTGCCCCTCCACTCTGATTACATTACCTCCCAGGGACTGTGGGGTTTCTTAGTAAAGTGAATGCATACAACAAGCTCCGAAGGAATATTAACAGAGTGGCACTTATCAAAGGCAGCTTGGCTTAACAAGACACCCTTAGGACAATACCAGTGCCCGGAAGCAAAAATGATTGACTTCTCAATAGCAGGGAACCAGGGGTTCTGTGATGAAAATGTTTGCATTAGGAAATGGATCTGTGTGTCTATAACGAGTGTTTTATCATTGCTGCATTAAGCAACAAGTGGAGCAACTATGAAGAAAGGGGAAAATGAATTTGATTATTGATATTTTCAAAAAGACATTGGGGAAAATAGAAATATCAGAGGTTTCTCACGTATGCTGTAATTCCATACCTATCCTCCCTCCCTTCCTCTCTCCTTCTTTTCTTTCCTTCTTCCCATAAGAAGTCGCCATGGACATTTTGGATGGCAGGTGTCTCCAATCTGTCAATATGTTTATGTTTTGTATATACAGTGAACTCAAGACCATTCACTTCCTATAAGTCCTTCAAATAAAAGTTGTGACTCTCGCAGTCTGGCTTTGTCCACCCTTTGTCTCATTTGTTCTCATGCTCCAACATATATAAAAACTAGATGAATGATGGGACAGGAAGATGTGTTAGTGGGTAGAAGAACTTGCTTT
>CAJQZJ010032004.1:3379451-3390147 GCA_907164525.1 Lophiomys imhausi | reverse complement strand
ACCCTAACCCTAACCCTAACCCTAACCCTAACCCTAACCCTAACCCTTGGGAAGGATTAGGAGGTATGGTCTTGTTGGAGGAGATGTGTCACAGGAGGTGAGCTTTGAAGTTTCAAAAAGCCATGGTAGGCTCAGTCTCTTTCTGCCTGCCTGCCTGTCTGCCTGTGGATCAGGATGTAAGCTCTGAGTCCAAAGACTTCCTTCCTGCTGCCATGCTTCTTGCCTTGATAATAATAGACTAACCTCTAAACTGTAAGCAAGCCCCAATTAAATGCTTTCTTTTATAAGTGTTACCTTGGTCATGGTGTTTCTTCCCAGCAATAGAACAGTAACTAAGACAAAAGGTGATACGAGGACTGGTATGAGCGTGACAGGCCTGACCATTCTGTTTGGAGGAATATGGAAAACTTTGGGGCTGTGATTTCAGGAGCAGTTGAATGTTGTAAACAGGGCTTAATAGGCCATCCAAGTAGGAGCATAGAAGACAGTAGTGTTGAAAGTGCAATGTGGATTGTGGAGGCCTAACTCAAGACTTTTCAGAGAGGAAGAATATTAGCAAGTCTCCTAGAGACCATTCTTACAATATTTTGGCAAAGCATATGGCTGCCTTCTGTCCTTGTCCTAAAAATCTGCCTGAGGATAAATTGAAGAGTTTGGGATTAATGTAATTGGCAGAGGAGATTTCAAGCAACCTAGTATAACTGTGTCACATGGACATTAGTAATCACTCTTATGCAGATTTACAATGAAAAAGAGCAAGCAGGGCAAAAAGAAATAAAAGTGTACAGCTTGAGAAGAAAAGGAGAATCAGGAAATGTAATGTTGGAACCAAGTCCTGTGCTCAAGGAGATAAAAAGTTTGAAGAAAGGCCTGATTGAATAAAGGGAACACCTTTAGAACAAGCCCCAACCTGGATAAGCTTCCTTTATGAAAAATAACTAAAGGAAAGCATCAACAACAGAAAGCTTGTGCAAAGGCAATTCAAGAGGGGCCATATTCCAGCCCCAGCAAGCAGTACTTGGTACCTTTTTGCCATGTGGTTCCAGCTTCAGATTCCAGAAGAAAACGTGCTGTGGAATCATCCTCCACATGGTTAAAGAAAGCCAGTGAGGCCAGTAGTGTGACAGGAGAGTAAGGTGTACTTTTAAACTGTTTATTCATTTTTATATTAATCCAGCTCACTGACCCGAGGTACAGGAGAAAGGATATTAATAGAGGCAGAAGTGTAGACGTTTCTAGTCATAGGTCCTTGGGGAAATTCATCAGTATTACAGAAGACCAACCATGCAGCATGCACTGGAACAGGTATCAGCAGCAATGGGTGCACGGCTAACTGGGAAACCAACAACAGTGTTGGGGAGCATCAGCAAGGACAGCTGAAGAAACAATGGCTCTCATGACTCCAAACAGGCCCCGATCTGGACTCAACCCAACCTGGGCCCCAACAAGTAGCGAATCTTGGCAGCAGTAAGATTTGGCAAAGCGTTATCTGGAGTATTTCAAAGCGAAGCAGCAGTGAGAAGTGATGAGAAGCAATGCCAAGCGATAAGCTCCTCCATGTTTCCAGGGCTTCCATTTATACCTCCTGAAAATCCACACAAGGATGCTTTCCAATTGGCCAATCTCATGCATTCTGCATGAAGTACTTCCTGTTGGCCAAGATCATGCCCTCTCCAAGGAGTCTGTCCATCAAAAATGTTTTACAGCAAAAAGCATGTCTACCACATGTGACAGTTTCTGGCTGGCAAAACATCACATGCTCTTCCATCAGGATGTTTTTCATTCCTCTCTCACAAGTCTGTTTTTCAGTGGTGGACAAAGCATCCCCACATTCCATACTTGAGACAAAAACAGAAAACACATTCATTACACACAACTGTGTTTCTAAAGAAATCAAAACTTCCACCACAGGGGAGTCCCTGCATGGAAACTCAGAGGGGTCATTGTGTGAAGCTATGAAAGTGAAGCCCGAGTTATGTTGGGAACCCTAAGATGTGGGAGATTCCAGAACTGCAGGATACCTACCGAGGGGTGCTCCATACTGGGTGTGGAACAAGCCCAAGAGAGAAGTGTGTCACAGTCAGAAAAACTGGAAGAGAAGAACTATCTAAATCCTTTGCCAACAGACATAGAGATTTATGGGATTTGAAATTTGTCAGGGTGAGTTTTGGTCTTGCTTTGGTTCAGTATTTCCTTTCTACAGCCCCTTTCCTCCCTTTTGGAATGATAATGTGTATTCTGTGCCATTGTATGTTGAACTATGTGACTTGCATTTTTGCTTTTGCTTTTATGTAGGGTTACAGTTAAGAGACTGCCTTGAGTCTCAAAAGAGAACTTTGAGCAGTCTAAAGACTGTAAAAGACTGTGGAGACTTTGAAGTTGGACTAAATGAATTTTGAATTATGATATGGTTACAAGCCTATTGAGGATCAGGAAGTAGAATGTGGTGGTTTGAATGAGAATGAACCCCATAGATTTATATGTTTGAACACTTAGTCATTGGTTAGTAGAACTGTTTGAGAAGGATTAGGAGGCATGGCCTTGCTGGAGCAGATGTGCCCTTATCAGAGGAAGTGCATCACTTGGGGTGGGCCTTGAGATTTCAAAAGCCTAAACTAGGCCTGGTCTTTCTCTCTCTTTATTTGCCTTCCTGTGGGTCAGGATGTAAGCTCTGAGTTCTAAGACTGCCTTCCTGCCGCCATGCTTCCTGCCATAACAGTAAAAACTGTAATTAAACTTCTAACTAAATACTTTCTTCTGTAAGAGTTACATTGGCCATGGTGTCTCTTCACAGCAATAGAACAGTAGCAAAGACAGGAAGCAGAGCAAACATTTCTACTTACCCTTCTCAAGTAATGTAATTTCAAATTTGTATATAGATAATGTTAGATTATGAAATATGATTCTCTCCAGCAGCCAATGCCCATACTTTGGTTTGCATCAGCTCTGATGGCAAGGAGATAGATCAGCACTGCCACCAGAAGACTGAGGAGGACTTATTTGTCTCCTTTGAGACCTCCATTGAAGTAAAGTTGGATCTTTGACTAGGTCACAGAAAAATATTTCGGGACAAACTAGAGTGAAGGAAAGTTAGTTTAGTAAATATTAGACTAACAATTATGTAGAAAAAGGAGAGTATATGACCCCAAGAAGTGTATGCAGGCTTCATGAGAGAGTCATGCGTAGGTAGCATTATAATGGTTATGTGTACAATCTTGGGGATGGATTTTAAATCATATCTCAAAAGATATGATTTATACCACTGTCTAAAGATCAAGTATTTAAATGAAGATTAGAAAGTTAAAACACATGAGTTGGTTTACTTATTGTTTTTTTTAAATTTTTTGACATCATACATATATTTAATGAATTTTGGTTGTTTCACCAGCCATTGCTATAAATGTTAGCCTTAATTGTCAATTTAACACAACCTAGAGTGAAAAGAGAGCCTCAGGAAGGATCATTTATATTGGGTAGGCCTATGGGCATATCTGTGGAGATTTTCTCAGTTAAGTTCATTAAGCTTCAGACCACTGTGGGTAGCCCCATTCCCTAGGCAGAGGGTACTGAACTGTCTAAGAGTGGAGGAACCAAGGGGAGCACAAACAATTAAGTGAGTGCATATGCATTCATTTTCCTCTGCCCTTAACTATAGATGTGATGTGACTAGCTGTTTGAAATCTCTGCTTTGATTTCCTAGCTTCAATAAGATATAATTGATATTATATATACCCTCCAACTCCTGCGGAATACTCTTCTTCACAAGAAGTCCCCTTTCTAACTTCACATCTTCTATTTTGCATTTTGTTTGCATGAGCATGGGTGTGGGATTATTTACCTGACACACAGGTGACTTCCCTGTGGCTACACCACTGAAAAAAATGACTCCTCTTAACCATAGCCATGGACGTCCATGATGGAATGTTGACAGGCACCATCTTGTGCATGCTGTCATGGAAGTAACCACAACTGCAATGAGTTCATGAGTTCAGTCATCATATAGTGTTCCAATGTCAACACTCTTCTCCAACTTCTGGTTCTCACATTTTTTTTTAATTTCTTCTTTTTCAATATCTCCTGTGTCTTGGAGATGGGGGTGATACAGGTGTGCTGTTTAGGGCTGGGCAACCAACAGTCACATATTCTCAGCATTCTGACCAATATGGAGTTTGTACTTTCGCCACCATCTACCACAGATAGTAGCTTCTCTGACCAATGTGGAGATCAGCACTAAGCTGTAAGCAGACATTTAAAATGTAATTTAGCATCATGCCCTTTTAGGAAAACACAAGTACGAGTTTCCCCACTAAGGCCTATAACCTCACAGGCATGGACTGTTGACTATATGGTTAATACCAGGAGTGAAGTCCCTCCAGTGGAACAGGCCTCAGAGCCAATCTAAAAAGTAGTTGATTACTCCCATTAGCAATCATTCTACTATTGCACCGGTGGGTACATCACTCCTGTTGGTTGATATTGTAGTTCACAGGGTTCACTGATGGATCAGACCATTGATGACATTTCTCTCTAGCATTCTGGGCATTATGAGAGATAGTTGGCAGGGAGGAAGCTCAGTCCCAACTTCATTTCTCAACAGCATACAGGCATAGCATGTGGTGTATTCATTTAGCAATGGGCAGTTAAGAGGAGTGAGAATAACCTGTCTTGCTTTAGGGGCCTCTGGAACCTCCCTACCAACAACTGAGGGAAGCATTACCCACCTGGAGCTGGCATTTTATTTACAAACATATGACTTCTGGGAACAGTATTATACACCTATTCAGTATACCCCTATCTAAAGTTCTTAAATTATATTTTTAATTGGCTTTTTTAAACTAGGTTTTCATACATCTTTTTTTACATGTCTTTAGTCTCAGTTAATCCTCTCTCTTAACACCAATTGCCCACCCTTGTCCATATTTAAACCTTCCTAAGCCCACCTCTACTTTCACTTCATTAATATTTTACTATGCTTTCCCCATTAGGGCCTACTTATTTTTATCCCTTCCTCTAATGACTCCTTTCTAGCTCCATAGCTTGTACTTGAGCAATAAAGTAAATATCCAAATCTACATATGTGAAGCTAGGATCCACATATGAGCTAACATGAAGTATTTTTCTTTCTGAGCCTAGGTTAATTCACTTAGTGTTTTTTTTTTTTCAGTTCCATTCATTTTCCTGAAAATTTCATTTCATTTTTGTTATAGCTAAATAAAATTTCATTGTGTATATGCACTCATAGTCCTGCTTTCCTTTCCTTACTATGGAGCAGCTGTGAACAGAGATATGCAAGTATCTCTGTAGTAGGATACAGAAACAATTGAGTATATGCTCAGTAGTGATGTATCTGAGTCACATGATTGTTCTTTGCCTTTTGAGAAACAAACAAAACACAGTGGCTCCACTGTTTTACAGTTCAATATCAAACACATGTTTCCCCTTCTCCACATCTTCACCAGCATTTGTATTTCTGATGATGGCCATTATGCCTGGGTGAGGTAGAATTCAAAAATCATTTTAATTTGCATTTCTCTGATAGCTAATGACGTTAAATAGTTTAAAAATGTTTGTTATTTATTTGTGTTCTTTTGCAAATTCTGTTCACTTCTACAGCCTGTCGTGGGTTAGGCTATTTTATTGATGTTCATTATTTTTGGATTTCTTTGTATATTCTAGATATTAATCTTCTGTCAGATACATAACTAGTGAATATTTCTCTCCCATTCTGTAGGCTGCTATGTCAGTTGATTGATGGTTTCCTTTGCTATACAGACACTCTGTAATTTGTTATACAGATACTCTGTAATTTCCTGAGGTTCCATTCTGCCAGTTGTTGGTCTGATTTCCTGAGCATCTAGAGTTGCATCTAGAACAGCCTTAGCCATGCCTATATCTTGAAGTGTTTCCCCCTCTAGCAGTTTGTTATAGGTCTAACACTAAAGTCTCCCATCTACTTGGAATTGATTTTTATGCAGTATGAGAGATAACTATCTAGTTTCATTTTTCTACATCCAGACACTCAATTTCCCCAGCACCATCTGCTGAAGAGGCTCTCTGTTCTCCAATGTGTATTTTTGGATTCTTGTAAACAATCATCTAGCTATAGCTTTGTGAATTTGTATATGAGCCTCTGTTCTATCCCATTGACTTACATGTCTGTTTTTGTGCCAGAACTATGTTGTTTTTATGACCATGGCTCTGTAATATGACTTGAAAACTACAGGGTGATACCTCTAACATTATTACTGCTTGGCAGTGGTTTTACTATCCAGGGTCTTTTGTGCTTCCATGTGAATTTTAAATCGATACCCCACCACTGATTTCTATAAAGAATAGTGTTGGAATTTGGAGGGGAATTGTATTGAATCTGTATATTGCTTTTGTAAGACAACTATTTTCACAAAATTATTTCTAGTCCATGAACAATGGAGGTCTTGCCAATTTTAATATTCTCTTCAATTTTTTTTCTCTAGCATTTGAAAGTTTGCTTTCTTTTTTTTAATTAATAAATTTATTTGTTTGTTGCTACAGGTTACATCCTTAACATATTGTCCTCTTTTCCCGCTTCCCAGCCCCACCCTCCCATGCTCTACCCCCTGACCCTTCCGTCTTGATCCTCTGGGGTGGAGTGTCCCTGCATAACAGTCTCTCACCACAGATCAGGAGTCATATGAGGGCCAAGAGCCTCTTCATACACCGGGGACCTACGAGGCAGTACTGCCAGTGAAAGGTGTCTCCTTGCTACGGGGGGAATACTAAAAAAAGACCAACAGACACACAAACCCACAAAAACAAAGAACAACAACAAAAAAGAGAGGAAAAAGAAAAAGAAAAAAAGGAAAAGGAAAAAGAAAAAGAAATGAAAAAAAAAAAAGTTTATGTCCATGTTCCTTTTGGTGTGGTGGTTGTAGTACAGATATCCTGTACGATATAGCTAAAATCCTACTATAAGTGAATAGATGCCGTGTGCATCCTTCTGAGTCTGGGTTAGCTCACTCAGGATGAGCTTCTCTAGATCCATCCATTTGGTTGCAAATTGCATGATTTCATTGTTTCTTATAGCTGAGTAATATTCCATTGTATTGATGTACCACAGTTTTTTAATCCATTCTTCAGTTGAGGGACATCTGGGTTGTTTCCAGTTTCTAGCTATTACAAATAAGGCTGCTATGAACATAGATGAGGAGACTTCCCTATGTCTCCGTGAGGTGTTCTTTGGGTGTATACCCAGAAGTGGTATGGCTGGGTCCTGAGGCAAAGTTATTCCAAAGTTTCTAAGATATCTCCAGACAGACCTCCATAGTGGTTGCACAAGCCTGCACTCCCACCAGCAATGGAGTAGGGTTCCCCTTTCTCCACACCCTCGCCAGCATGTGCTGTCATTTGAGCTCTTTATCTTAGCCATTCTGACAGGTGTGAGATGGAATCTCAGGGTCGTCTTGAGTTGCATTTCTCTGATGATTAAGTATGTTGAGCATTTCTTCAGGTGACTCCTGGCCATTAGGGATTCCTCCTTTGTGAATTCTCTATTTAGCTCCGTCTCCCATTTTTTGATTGGATTATTTGGTTTCTTGGCATTTAGTTTCTTGAGTTCTTTGTAGATTTTAGATAATAGCCCTCTATCAGATGTGGGGTTGGTGAAGATTTTCTCCCAGTCTGTTGGTTGCCATTTTGTTCTAATGACGGTGTCTTTTGCCATACAGAAGCTTTTCAGTTTCATGAGGTCCCATTTATTGATTGTTGATCTCAGGTCCTGAGCTGTTGGTGTTCTGTTCAGGAAGTTGTCACCTGTGCCAATGAGTTCGAGGGTTTCTCCTACTTTTTCTTCTAGTATCTTTAGTGTGGCTGACCTTATGTTAAGGTCTTTGATCCACTTGGAATTAAGTGGTGAAGCTTATTCCAAGGGGTTTTATTTATTTATTTTGAGCTATTGGGAGTGGCATAATTACCCCTGATTCTTCACCTGTGCTCACTGTGAAGAATTGTTATATCCTCTTGATGGGTTGTATATTCAATCAGCATAGAGTGCCCTTCTTTGTCTCTCCTGGCTAATTTTGTTTTGAAGCCTGTGTTTATCAGATACTAGACTAGCAACACATGCTTGTTGCTTAGTTCTCTGCGCCTAGAATTGTTTCTGATCTGTTTGTTTCCATTGCCAAGGGGAGGAGCCTTAGCATGCCCATTGCTTGATCATTGGTTTTTATCCTTCCCCAGATTGTTCCCTGGAGACTCTCATTGACCATGCTTGACTGTTGTCTGCCATCTTGAATCTTCTTATTTATTGTTTTGCTTAAAGAATTTTCATTGGGGTCTCTGTTAATCAGTCACTGTTTACTGCAAAAACAAAAGGCTCCACTGATAGTGGAGTATACCAATGTACTAATATGAATATAATGATAAGTCATTAGGAGTCAGTTTAATACTATGTCAATTTAGTTAAACTCAGAGACCCACAACTGATCAGGGATAATAGTAGCTGCACAACACTCAACACTAAATGTGGCATCTATATCATTTCCCCTTAACTAGTAGTTCATGATGGAAGAGGGCCAGAAAGAATGTAAGAGCCATAGATAGTGGGTGACTAAAAGAATAGTGTTTTCTGGACACAACAAGGTACATGTGAGCCCACCGTAGTTGTGACACCATGGACAAGACTTCTGCAGGCTCAGGCCAGACAAATTGCCGCATGGAGGAGACTGGGGTGGGAATAAAACCCCACCCCACCCCCACCAGATAAAGGGTATTTATTGGCAGTTGATAGCTTTTGGAAGAGGGAGAGTTGTTTTCTTTAAGAGTACAGTTCCAGGGCTGGAGAGATGGCTCAGCTGTTAAAGGCTAGGCTCACAACCAAAAATATAAGAGTACAGTTGCAGTGGGTTGACCACCCTCCAATGACAGCAACACATCCAAAAGTAACTGAGACAACACAAACTAAACTTGATGAGTTAAACAGGTTGCAGGGCTAAGGCTGGATGGGTAAGGAAGAGGGGATAGATCTAGGATGGGTTGAGGAAGGGAGTGAATATAGTCAAAATGCATTGTATGGAATTCTCAAATAACTAATGAAATGGTGAAAAATAATTTTCTTTCAGAAATGAAAGTAATGTTACTTTATGAAATTGCTGTTTGGATTTAGGGATGAGAGAAGGATGCTAAGATAGTAACACTGGTCCTAAGAAGTATTCTGGTCCTAAGTAAGCAAGGTGTGCTATTTTTAATGTCCTTGTCTGAGATATCTTTAGGAAAACACACATTATCTCTGTAGGCAATGGGTTTTATCAGCTGTGTAGGAGTGTATTTGATCAGTCTCAGTCGGCAGGAAAGATAAATCAGTCTCAGTGGTGAGGGCTCTATCTTCATGTTTCATGTTCCTTTAGTTTTCTATGTTTTATATACTGCTTCATGGACATCTGTCTTGTTCATAAGTATCTCTTTGTTACTGGTGGTCAGGATGTCGGCTGGGTCATTCCAAGTTCTAGGCTTCTCATTGGAGGAATTGAAGTAGAAGCCAACACATTTGCAAACTAGCAAAGGAAGTTCATATTAAGAAAAAAAGCAAGGGGAAAAGCAGAATATACTGAGAGTGAACACATGAGTAAGATACTTAAAGTTCTAGGTCATGGCCTGGGGGCCAAAAGGAAGGAAGAGTTGGTTACTAAACTGTGTAATTTGGGTGGTTCTCTATTTTGATTGATAGGTTAGGTTTCTTTCTATCACATGCACACCCAGTTACGCTCAGGCATAAGGTGGTAAATAGATTCTCTCTGAAAATTTAATTGAGGACAGAATTTGCCTTACAACATACACATGCACCCAAAACCAGTTGAAACTGGGTCAACTTTTCTTATTTTCATGCCCAGATGCATTAGAGATAGATTCAAATAGACTCTAAGTTGACTATTGTTAGGGACAGAGAAACACATACTGTTTATTGTTCACAGGCTTGTGTATATGAAGCCTGATATGGAAATGGGTGTAAGGGGATTTGAGATAGTAATGTTCATCCTTTTGAAGAAGTACATATGTATAGTACATGCAGCTAAAGAGCTAGGCTCCTAAAAGCAGTTCTGTGCATAATTGAAATGAAATAGAGTCCCAGGGTAATAAATGGTCTCCTCAACTTGCCTGCCTCAACTCCATCAGCTATTCAGGAAGCTCAAGAGGAGGATCATGAGTTCAAGCCTAGCTTGGTCTACAGAGTAAGTTTAAGATGAGCTTGAAACTTAGTAAGTCTCTGTCTTCAAATAAAAATGAAGAGAAGGTTAAGGGTACAGCTCAGTGCCAGTGTACTTAGTATGTGTGAGACCCTGAGTTCAATTTCCAGTACTGCCCATGCAGAAGTGTGTCTGGGGGCAGGGAGTAGAGTCCCTTCTCATCTCTCAACACTTAAACTTATGATAAATTTCTTTTCCTAATAAACTCCAAGTGTTTTTCATAGAAACTAACCCTGAGTTCTTTTCTGTGATATAAGTCAAGATCTCACTTGTCCCTGAGGAGAATTTTCTGGGCTGGCCCTACACTACCAGCTCATGAACCTCTATAGAGATGCTTCCATTGTTTTCTGGAACTTTTGAGGAGAAGTTGAAAGACAGTTTGATGTTTGTTTCTTTTCAGGTAATGTGTTGAAATTACCTGAATATTTAAGGGTGTGTGTGTGTGTGTGTGTGTGTGTGTGTGTGTGTGTGTGTGTGTG
>CAJQZJ010032004.1:3299324-3357989 GCA_907164525.1 Lophiomys imhausi | reverse complement strand
CTCTCTCTCTCTCTCTCTCTCTCTCTCTCTCTCTCTCTCTCTCTCTCCCCTCTAGTCCACCCTTCCACTCTCCCCTTGACTAATTACTGTTTTCTAAAATGTTTTAGAGAAGCTCTAGAAATACAGACTAATGTGGTGAAGAGGCATTTCAGAGGGATTTCTTGGTTTATAGATTGCCTTATTTTGTTTTAAATAAGAAAATTGAGCTCTGAAGAGGCTCAGGGATGTAACCCTAGCTCTCAGAAAGTCCAGACAGGAAGATTCCAAGTTCAGTCTACTGATGAGTGCCAAGCTAGTTTGCCCTGGGTCCACAGTATGATTCTGTAATGGAAGGAGGGAAGGAAGGAAGGAAGGAAGGAAGGAAGGAAGGAGGGAAGGAAAGAAGGAAGGAAGGTCAGTCTTTGAACGTGTTTTTAATTATAAGCCTTATTACTTTTGTATGCTCAATAAAGGAAGTCTCCTGAGAGTTTCTTTACTATTAATATAATTTAGTTTTATATATATATATATATATATATATATATTTATAAGCCTTAAGATTAAATTTTACTTCTTTAAAAATCCTCCAGTCAAAAAATTGTTTTCCCTAAGGTTTCCTCTCAGCGATGAATATAGACTACAAGTTATTCTCTATGTGTGCCAGTACATGTGTACACTTGCTATGACTTGTCCCGTGTTAGAAGGTGACTGAGGAAAGAAGAGATGGCACTGCAGTGCTGAGTGTCATGATGAATGAACATGCTTGGGAATATGTGTTACCATGTGCAGTAAAAGCAACCAGCGCTGTGCTGATTTCAGGAGAATGAAAACTGTTGGAAGTAGAGAAGAAAAGGATTACTTTGCAGAACTGAACCTAGAACATTATGTGTGATAATTAAATACCCTACCACTGAGATATATCCTCAGTCCATTAATTAATTAAAATTATTCACCATCGAGACAGCTCTAGCTTAGATTGACCTTGAACTCACTTCTGACTCTCTTGCTCCAGCCTCCTGAATAGCTGAGGTTTGCAAGACTGTACCACCTGACTTAGGAATTAAAAAATATCAGCTCAGTACCTCCAATGAGGAGGATTGGGTTACAGGAGAGTTGGAGATTAGGAAGAATGTATGTTGACCCCTGGATTCTAGAAACTATGGAGACGCTGCCTTGTGGGGTAGGCTAAATGCTCTCCCTGGCAGCATTTTGTTTATTCAGCCTGCTTCTAGGCTCTGGCATGCAACAAATAACTTAGCAACAAAGCAAGCATGGGCCAAAGAAAATAATATCAGCCCCACATCCAGAGAAAGAGTCTTGAACAAAACTACAAGTATGAAACAATTTTTATGGTGCTAGTTTTTGATGTTCTGGGTTAAATGTCCTGGATCTGTAGCCACAATTAATCTGCTCAGCTATGGCAACTAACGCTAAAATAAAACTGAAATCCAATATCTAAGAATAATGGTGCTAGAGTAGATGTTTATAGACAGCACTGGAAAGTTCAGCTCTGCTCTCGGGTGACACAATGTCTTGGGTCTACCTTCTGCATTCCTTTGCCCTCACTTTTGAAAGCTTGATTGTATAACATGACATACAGCAGTTACAAATGTACACTTCGGTGACTTCAGTGATCTATATAGTTCTGCAGCCATCACTGCAACATAGATTTTATTTGTTGTATTTTTTGAGACAACATTTTGATATGTAGCTCAGGTTGGCCTGAAACTCAACTCATAATCCTTCTGCATCATTCTCCTGAGTTCTGGGATTATAGGTATGTACCACTGAGCTTGACCACATCTGGATTTAGACCATCTCATCTCACCCAAAAGCTCCCTAGCAACTGTCTGTGCTCAGTACCTGCTTCCTCTCCTGACTACAGTTATCTCCCATATCCTTCTTGCTTTTGTATGTCCTTGGTTTTGACTCTGTAAGCTTGTGGCTACTTTAGGACACAAAGGTTATGTTGAAACAGCTTTATTTTTTTTGATCCATAAATATCTGTTACTGACAAAAGTGGAAAAATCCTTAAGACTAAATCTTACTAAAGCAATCTCTGTTTACAGTACATGTAGGGTGTGCTTTGACAGGGAAGGCAAATGATGAATTTGTATAGAAGCAGTGATGGGGGGCATGTGAGTGATGGAGAAATTGCAGAGGTACGGATAGAAAGGTACATTTTATAATACTACCATATAATAAACATAGAATCCATAAATCCTGCTACTGAGTAAAAATGTTCCTTAACCCCCCCTTAGGAAATTGTGTTCCCAAACTAAAAATATTACAGTAAGAATTGTCTTTTATGAGAGAATTTCAAGAATTCTTTACTACAAAATGTCTAATTGAGTTTACAGGACTAGAGATGCATTTGCCGCTATTAAGCAAATGAATGAGTCCTCCTGTGGAGTGGCATTTGAGGGTCACTGGAGGGTTGGCAGCAAAGTTGAGCAGGGTCTTCTTTTCCCACATGAGGGAGGCTGTTAAGCAAACACACAGCATCATTTTTTTTTTTCTCGATGATGGAAGGTTAATGTGTTTGCGATTTACAAGATGGGTTTGATGACAGTGACTTGGAATTTCCTTTGGTGCTTCACAAGCCTTCATGGGGAGGATGATAGTATAATGAAGAGAGGCCACATAGATACCAGGATGGGGTAAGAACCCGCCTCCCAGCAGCCCATGTGGTGGTGCCTCATCCTCTCCAGCTGAGATGAAGCTTCAGCATCCAGATGCGGTCTTCAGGATGCATGATGTGGCATGCAGTACGGTGGCACCCTTGCCACACAGAGCCTCTGCCAAGCATACACCTTTGGGACATGGGCCAAATTTTCCCATTTGACCTTAAGTACAAACTCTGTGCCCAAATGCCACGGCCAGACTTCTAGACCCTCTTTCAGCCTGTCCCCTCTCTGAAAGTAGAGTCACCTCCCTCCAGCTAAAAGGACAACATCAAAAATGAAAACTCCAAACTCAGAATTTCACAGCGACAGACACCCAGGTATTTTAGTCATGTTTATATGAGAGGGTCTGAGACGCATGATTGGTGACCTGTTGAGTGGTCAGGCCTTAACTTTCAGATACAAGAGCATCCATGAGTGACCAAGCCCCCAGATCCACCCCAAATCTGGGGAGGAGTGTGGTGGCTGTCTAGGGTCTCCGAGGATGTTAAAACAGGGCAGGCAGCCTATCATGGGTGCAGTTCAGTTGAAGTGGATGTGAATGTAGAAAAAGGGAAAGAGCAGAGACAGAAAACCCTAGAGTGTAAGAGCTGGATGAAACTTTGGGGGCTCATGTAGCCCCTCATTTTATAGGTGAGGAAACGGAGGCACTGAACTGGAATGTGAATTGCCCATAGTCACATGGCAAGATGGAGACAAAAGCCAGACCTAGAAGCCATGTTTCTAGAGCCTCAGTCCTGCTCTCTCTCTCTCTCTCTCTCTCTCTCTCTCTCTCTCTCTCATATTCCACCTTCCAAAATCAAAGAGTGGGACTGGAAGGACTTGTCTTTTATGTTTAACCTACCACTAAAATGCACTGCTTATAAAAATAACCCTTAAGCACTGAAAATGCTTCATTAAAATACAGTATGTCTCTTGAGAATATTCCATAGTTCCTCAGATTCAGAGAAAAATCACAGAGGGATGTGCAGGAGCTAATGTGCCTGCTATTCTCAGTGAAGGTACTTTCTAGGGTCCAAGCAGTGGATAGCCCTTTCAAACTATGACCTTGGGTCCAGTCCACAGATTTCTGTGGAAGGAATGAAGGATGAAGGAGGTGGCAGCCAAGGAATCTTCAAAGACAATGGGTTCAGTTTGGTGGCAAAGATGTTGGGATGACTACCCCTCCGTACTTGGAGACTTGCAAGGTCCTCATGTCTTTGGGATGAAGGGAAAGCTGTGATGTCCACTATCAGGAAGGGTGTTGGAGTAGAAGCAAGAGCTACAAGCATCATAGGGGACGAGTCTTTGGCCAGAGCAGAAGACTCTGGGCTAGTAACTGTCTGAGACAAGAGCTTCTTAAGTTCAGTAGCTGCAGGAACCAAAGCTGATCTTTGGGCCATGGGACCTCTAATCAGGTAGCTCTCTCCTTCCCTTTTAGAGAGCAGAGGGATGCAGGAGCCCAGTGACCTTGGGGACATCATTCCCATGTGAGAAAGTTTAACAAACCAATGAGGCAAACAAAGGACTCGAAGAATGACAGAGTCTTCCATAGTTTACATCAAGAACTCTAATTTTTAGAACTAGAGACTTCAGCAGGTCCAGGTAAAAGATATTAGGGCCTGAGGAAGGGTGATGATTGAAATGGGAAATGAGAGGAAGGCAAGAGGAAAGTGGCTTAGAAGGTTACAACAGGAATGAGAATGTAAAGAAAGGGAGAGATTTCAGCTGAGGGAGAACTGGAACTTCTCAAGGGAAACACATTGCTTAAGACACTGGAGGGTTCTGAGAGTCAAGTCCAGTTAGGAGGTTAAGGAATTATTGGCAAGCTTTTGTAGCCCATGAATATACGGAGCCAAGATTTCACTGGAGAAAGTAAGAAAGGCATGGTGAAGTATGGGAGTGGTAAGGTCTTCAGGAAGAACATTTAGGGCAAGTGAGACCTGTACATATCCAAGTCCAGGGCAGTGGAGACATGCATGAAGGAACAAAAGAGGCAGAGGGAAATCTTGGGTTTGCTTGGGATATGAGTGTTTATCATGGGGGAGCCATGGCCCTCCTATGTGACAAAGGATAGCCTGCCTGGTCTAGAAGCAGTGACCTGGGTCCCAGCCCCAGAGACTCTCAACTGACTTCATATATCAACAGAGCTAGCTGCTCCTGGAGTGATGGATGAGCTGATCGGATCTAATGGATTTCCCTTATCACTGAGGGATAAGCTCCAACAATCCCAATGGGTGCCTGAAACTACACATAGTACCAATCTTTCATATATATTCATATATATGTATATATGTAGTGTTTTTCTT
Organism: Lophiomys imhausi; assembly: GCA_907164525.1. Taxonomy (NCBI): domain Eukaryota; kingdom Metazoa; phylum Chordata; class Mammalia; order Rodentia; family Muridae; genus Lophiomys; species Lophiomys imhausi. Next base: position 3,353,038 of record CAJQZJ010032004.1, on the reverse strand, counting down.
CATATACATGCACATACAATAAAGTTTGATTGTAAATTAGGCACAGGAAGAGATTGAAAATAATAAAATAGGACAAGTTATAAGAATATACTGTAATAAAAGCTATGTGACTGCAGACTTAACTCTCTCAAAAGAGTTAAGACAAATGTAAGTATTTCTGGATCATGGTTGTCTACAGGTAGTTGAAATGGAGTAATGCAAAACTGAAGATGGGGGGAGTACTGTATTTCTCTCTCCCAGTTAAGACACAGTTTTCCAGAGTTTGGAGCGGGGGACTGGATTAGAGGAGTTTGTAGACTTCTGTGTCTGTTACTATTCCTTTTCTTCCAAGGTTGAAGCAGAAGAAAAGTCTTCAGGAGAAGCAAGCATTCACTAGAATTTTCTGAAGTAATTGATGCCAGGTATTTTTTATTGGATGATGGTAAGGCAGGGATGAGAAATAGTTTGGAATAAACTTATCAAACAACCCCTGAGACAGACAGGCAGGCAGGAAGATGGACAAACAGACAGACACTCTGTCAGAATCAAGGTTTGGGGAAGAGCCTAGGGTAAGACTTGTTCCCCAAGGGCTAGAAAACTTGGTGTCTGGGAGATTCTGCATGGAATGTGCACACAATGGAGGGGATTCTTGGCTACCCCAATCTTGTCCTTTCCCCTTACCAGCCCATGGCCTTCAAAGGGACCAGTTAAGGGTTAGAGAATTACAGGGTGTTGGGCAGGGGGTCAGCTGTAAGACATACCATTGCTTCTGGAAGTGAGCCATTCTCTAGTTGGACTGAGATTCTCTCTTCCTGTGAGCCTTACCTTCTGCAACAAACACTCATAGACCCATTGGGACCAGCCCTTAAGGTTTATGTGTTTGTGGGGAGGAAACCAGAATGGTCTCCTGGTTCCCTTGTGCCAAGGACACCTCCTTAGTGGGGAGGCAAAGGGCTACCTTTGGAAGCCCCAGCTTCCATCCTTCCTAGTTCTGCAGAACATTCCTGCTCAGAGGGGAATTCTGGGGAGGGGCTCAGGAGAACTTGCAGCTCTTGAAAGCTGTGAGGGGAAGCAGTCCATTGACTTCTCTGGCTTGTAGTCATGGCCAGATTAAAAATTACTAGGACAGATACAAGTTTCTCACCTCCTCACCTTTTAAGGGCTCTTCATGCAGAACGGAGGGGTTATAAAATCTGACTTAAGGGCATTGCCGCTGGAGTGTGGTAGGTGATGGCTCCATTTCTCATGTCACTCCACCAGACAGTGCGGGGCCAGTTCTCCTCAGTCCCAGCGAGGCGCCCCGACTCTCAGAAGAGTGGTCAGGGGAGCCTCACTGCCTTCCTCCTCCTGATCTTGGGGGAGCAGGATTCCTCTCATCGATAGTTTCCCAGTAGCTGGTCACCCCTTGTCCACCTTCAGATTGGAGGCAAAGGAGGGGCTGAGATGGGCTGGCACTGGGGCCTCTCACAGAGCTTAAGGTGCCCCTGCCACATGCCCAAGCACTCTTGCAAGGAGGAGGAGTTGATATGGCCTCCAAAGCAACATTCCTGGGATGGCATTATTTATTTGCATCTGACAACAGGGCCTTGGTCCCTTGGATCCACTGGTCTAAGGAAAGTAATGGAGCTGCAGGGGGCAAAGAAGGGGACATAGGTCTGGGAAAGATAGACGGAGAGAGAATGACTTCTAAACAGAAGAGAGCTGGCAGAGTGAGCAAAGATGGTGGAAATGAATGGGCAAGGGCCAGCACAACCATTCAGAGAGCTCCTGCCTATTTGCGAGCTAAGCTTCTGTCTGTGTCTGGAAACTTCTGCCTCTGTCCTGCTTATGAGTGGGGGAGGAGGACAGGCAGAGCCCTAGAAAATGGGAATGGTGAGCCCCTGAGGTCCTGGGCATCACAGTGGCCCCCCCCACCCTAGCTCTCTACCCACTGCAGGTGCCTCCTGGGAGCAGAGCTCGGGTGAAGAAGGCAGGCCTGAGAGGCAGTCCTAGTTCAGACCCAGAGGCCTGGAGGAAGTGGGGAGACAATTAGGGGGCTGCCAAGGCACCTCTAAAGTCCTGGCAACCCATCACTACTCCTCTCGGGAGGGCAGGAGCTAATTATGCTCCCTCTTGGGGGCACGAGCTAAAGCCCCCAGAGAGCTCTGAGGAGAAACAGTAAAGGCTGAAGAGCACAGTCCCCACAGCACAGAGGCAGGGTCATCCAAGCAGCTGAAGGAAGGGAACCCTCCCTGCTGTGGGGCTGCAGGGCTCAGCGAGGGAAGGGCCACTAGGTAGAGACCAGAGTTCCAGCAGGCAGAAGAGAATCATATTGTGCTTATGGACACAGCAGCTCTCTGGCTGAGAGCGAGCAGGCAATTTTTAGGCACTAAGAGATTTCTGTGATGCGGTTCTAGATACAGGAAGAAGACCGAGTAGCCTGTTCGGTCAGCCCACTGACTGCACCCTCTAGCCGGCTGGCTGTTCAAACTCAGGCAGCTTCGGATTACCTTCAGGAGAGGGTCCGCTGGTTGGCAGAACCCGAGGCTGAGTCCCTACAAACGGGCGGGGCGGGGCGGGGACTGAGTGAGTGGAGCAGGTGGTAGGAAAGACTTGGGTCTCAGCACGCTTCTCATTGGCAGGGGGAGTCAACTGGGAGAGGAAGAGCTTTAGAGCCTGGATCTGTGCTTATCTGACCAGGCATTTGGTGCCATGTCCCTGGGGGTATGGCTTTGTGGAGAAAGGCAGCCCACCTCCAGCTCCAATGGGGGAAACCGGGGAGGGGAGCGGAGCAAGGCTGGACGCTATGCTCCTCACCCCTGCCCTGCTCTGCTCTGTCCTGCTCTCGTTCTGCCAAGCAGCCCCGGCTACACTGCCGGTCACACGGTCACTTCGGTCTTGCTAGCTGTATAGCAGGTGTGATGGCCTGGGATATAGTGCAGTTGCTCCACGGTGTTGTGTCTGCGGGAGGCAAAGGCGTGGCGCTTGGCTGCCGTCTGGCTCTTGCCTAGGGTGGCATAGGAGTTATTGGAGGCACTGGGATGGGAGTGCATCTTGGTCATGCGGTAGCGGTCCAGCATAGGTGTGGACACAAAGACATCCGTGTGCGAGATGGCTCGCGACAGCGACTGCTCTGGGAAGGCCGTCCGCTCTGGGGACAGCAACGGGTCCTGGGAGTGCAGGCGCTCGGTGGAGAGCAGCTGTTCATCAGACAAGATGCGGTCATAGGGCATGCCAAATTCATCTGGCAAGCCCCGCTGTGGGGACAGGACCCTGTCCTGGGACATGGCCCTGATGGGCCTGCGTGGACGCTCTCGAGGCAGCGGCTTCTGTTGAGACATCTGTATGACGTTGAGAGGGAGGGTGCCACGGGCTGCAAGGTCTGGCAGGTGTCTCCGCCTCATGTAATACTCATCAGCTTCCTTGTCTGCTGCAAGGAGACAGAGAGAAAGCAGTGGGGTGATGGGGCAGCCACCACTCAGGGAGTAAAGATGGGGGGTGTGGTTGTGTGAGCAGGTGGGTGGCCTCTTACTCAACCACAGACCTGGAAATTCACAGGGCTAATGTAATCAAACCCCTTTAGTGAGTAGAGTAGGTGAGGGAGGCTCAGACAGGTGACCTTAACTCCCTCCTCCACTACATACACAAACAAACCATGGAGGGCCTGTGAAAGGTGGGTTCTGATTCAGGGTCACTTACTGCCTTTGCCCAGAGTCCTTGTCTCCAGTGAGCTCCCAGATGCTGTTTCTCCTTCAGAGGCTGACCACCTTGTGGGACAGTTAGATAACTTTCCTACCCAGCTCATAGTAGAGCTGATGGCAAGCTCAGGGTATTCCTATGGCTTGCCTGCTGTGTCTACTGCATGTGGTTTTGAAGTAGAACAGCTCCTGGTCTTGCTAATACACCAGGTAGAGCTGACAGCTTTAAGATGGTGGCTGGAGCACTTCTTCATGGAACCTGGACACAGAACCAGCTTTGGTGAGAATAAAGTAGGATGCTCATCTTGGAGGCATTTGTGAAAAGCTTCACTGGTAACCTAGGAACCTAGTAACAGCTTCTCTGGAGTAACAACCAGTGTACAGGGAACCAACACGTGGGCATCCAGCCTGCACAGAGCCATATCGTCAGCCTACACCTATTCATTGTGCCCATCAGGCAGCAGGCTGTAGCAATGGTGTATGTGCATCTGGCTCAGATGCGATGGGTTCCTGTCCTAGTAGGTCCTCCCAGAATTGCCTTATGGATCCTTGACCTTTCCTAGGGCACACATAAGGCTGCATTGTCCCAGATTTCAGCAAGGAGGCCTCATACAGACAGCTTTTGGGAATCTCTGCCTAGTGCAAGAATGTTGCTTCCTCCTCTGGGGGCTTAGAGTTAGAAGTGGGGTCTGTTGTGCCTACTGAACCCCTTTTTCATTTCAGGGTATCCAGCAGACCTCTCAGGTGGCCAGAGATGCTCACTTGTTGCCACGAAAACTCAACATTTCTCTGTAGGTGGCTGAGATATACTTGGGCCCGACTTCTACCAGAGTAAGTCACCCTGGAACTTCAAGCACTTACTCAGGTGTGGATTACCAACTAAGTGGGCAGCTATCAAAAGAGAACTGAGGGTATAGCTCACAGATCAGATGCTTGCCTAGCATTCACAGGGCTCTACGTAGTATCCCCAACACACACACACACACACACACACACACACACGCGCACACACACACGCGCACACACACACACGCACATGCACACGGATGTGCACGCACATGCACATGCACAGGTGGGGGTGTTGACCCACTCATAGGGAACTGAGGTTATGAGGATCAATTCAGGAAAGAAAAATGTTCCTAATGTACTTTCTTGACATTTTGATGTGTTACGCCCACCAATGCCAACAGCCATTTCAGATTCAAACATCAGAGGTGGATCCCTGAGAAGCCAGACTTAGGGATTAAATGAAAGTATATGCATGAGAAGTGTGCTCAGGTCCTTGAGATGATTTTGACAAGGTTAGAATGGTTCTTTGAGCCCTTGCTTCCTCTATTATAGGAAATGACACACTGGAAGGCCCATGGTTTGAAGAAGGCCCTTGACAACCTGATACATGAGTTGTAAGTACAACTTAGAGTTATGGGGGCCTCAGGGTCCTACCGCATCATTCTTAACTATGAAAAGAGTGAACATAGGACCAAGAGAACAAAAGAAAGGTTCTGTCTATTCTCTTCATCCTATGTACAACTCACTCCTTTGCTCTTGGGATTCCACACTTAGCCCCTTGGGTATGCGACAAGAGACACGGAAGAGAATGACTTGGAGATCCTTGAGACAGACCTCAACTCCAGCCAATCTTGACTTACTCAGCCTCTTCAGAGATGAGTACTTGCTTGGATTGGTCTTCACTGCAGATTCATACGATGGAGGCAAGTGGGCTAAGTTCTGAAAAGAGCGTGAGAAGGAGAGGTCATAGGGTTCGGTGGCCGATGTCAGGATGTTATTCATCCGTGGCTTTTCTGCAAAGAAAGGGCACAGCATTAGTGAACATAAAGGTAGAGAAAGCTGAGGCTAGAGTGGTCAAGTTTTCTCTCTGATGTCTGCTCCATCCCTGACTAGAGTCCTCATCTGGCTTTCCTGTGCTAAGACCCCAGAGGTAGTGCTGTGACTTAGTTTTCCTCTTGCTCAGTTCCCTTTGTTAACAATCCTGGGGAAGGCATTGTCCGAGTTGCCTATAGCTCCCATGGATATTGATCAGTCCTTGAGGACTCAGTTGGGAGACTCAGCAACAGTTTCTTCCTCCAGATACATCACTGGTCTAATGAAAACTGAGCCAGGTGCAATGAAAGAGCATTGTCCTAGCTAGCCTTTTGTCCACTTGATACAAGCTTGACATGAGAAGAGGAACTGCAATTGAGAAGATTCCCCCATCAGCCTGCCTGTGGGCAAATCTGTGGGGCCATTTTCTTGACTGATGATTGATGTGGGAGGGCCTGTCTCATTAGGAGCAATGCCCCTCTTGGGCTCTTCACCCTAGATGGTATAGGACAGCAGGCTGAGCAAACCATGAAAGAGCAAGCCGGGAAGCAGCACTCCTCAATGGCTTCTCCTTCAGGTCTTGCTCCAGGTGTTCCCTCTATGTCCTGTCCTGACTTCGTTCGATGAGGGGCTGTGATGTGGAATGTGATGTTAGTATAAGCTAAGTAAACCCTTCCTCCCCAAGTTTTTTTTTTGGGGGGGGGAGTGGTGTTATATCACAGCAATAGAAACCCTAACTAAGACAAGCACCCTAAAGTCATTGATGCAATAAATAAATAAATAAATATCTTTAAAAGAGGGTCTCTGAGTTTGAGGCTAGCCTCTCCTACAGAGCAAGTTCCAAGACAGTAAGGAAAACCTGTCTTGAAAAACCAAATCAAACCAATCTGAACCAGACCAAACCCAAAAACAACAACACAAAAAACCAACCAACCAACCAAACCAAAACAAAAAAAAGCCCAACAACAAAGAAATAAAGTCATCCATGTCTACACGAATGCACTGTCTCATCCCAATAACTGTAGGCTGATCTAATTCTGATATCAGGGCAATCCAACTTTACAGCAGCTGTAGTGACCATAGCTGCTGGATATAAGACCCAACTCTCTCCATTGCACCGCAATCCACATTCAATCCTTGGTGCCATGCACCTTTGGGGCAGCTCCCCTGGGCCTCTCTGTGCCCCATACTTGGCCAGCCTCTGTGAGTGACACAACCACTATTGCTTATGCTAAGCCCTTTCTCAGAGGCTGCCTTAGGACTTTCTAAGCTCCCAGAAGGAAAAACTTGAGCAAAACCTGCCTATCATCCCATCCTCTTTTCTCTCACTTTCCCTGAAATAGACCCTGAGATTCCAAAGTCAGCAGAGACACATTGGAGTACGGCTCATTACCAGGCCCAGGGAAAGAGACAGAGATGGAATAGAGAAGATGAACAGTCAATAGAGTGAATAACTGTTGATGGTTCACTCAGGGTGAGTGGGCTCTGAGGGAAAGATCAGGATAAATACAAGGGGAGAAAAAGATGCGTGAGGGGCCAATGAGCATGGGAATTTGAAGGACATGGAGGGTCGGGGAAGGAGAAAGAATGCCTTGATGCTTGGTTGACATGAAGAGGAGGAACCATAAAAAAGAAGTCAACAGTTGGTTTCCAGGGAGATAGTGATACCATTCCCAGAAATGTGTAGGGAAACAGCAGTCTGGCTGTACCATCCATCCATCCTCTTTGTTTGGGACTCCTTAAAGCTAAAGATGCTCTAAGAAAGGCCAAGCCCTGAGTTGGGATACGTGTATAGGTGGATTGTGGTTTCCTATTCCTCTTGGCAGAGAGTGTTACCTTATAAAATGTAAGAATTATAAAATGCAAGAATCCTGTTGTCCCTGGAAGGGAACGAGTTGCCTTCCTAGGCTGTATCCAAGGATTGCCCCATGCATGGGAACTCCTGGCTTCTCTCTGCTTCTCTGCCTGCACCCCCAGAACTGGGGATTGAGCCAGAGGATTTCAGCCAATGAGCTGGTGTTTGTGCCAGCTTCGTACATATGTGAGGGGGTGAGGGATGCTCTGTATCCCAAAAGATCAGAACATGCTGTACAGAGAGAGGCTCCCTGGCATGGACTAGGGCAGATGCCAGGAAGTGTAGTGGGCATGAAGCTGACAGTGCTGCTCCCTAGACTTGGTTAAAAGCCAACAACCCATGACTTGTTTCCTCACTTTTCACCATGCTGGGCAAGGACAGGGTTCCCTCTGAGTCTTGGCATCTTACTCCCACTGAGGTCATTGCTCAGCTCCTCCTCTTCCAAATGCTTATATATCATCATCTACCACTTATCCTGGAATTACCATTGAGCCAAGAACACCTTGCTTTTTGTCCTGACCGTGGTCATTCAAGCCCCCCTTGATCGAGTCTGTCGCTATGAGATGCCCTGCTTTATTTTTCCTTAACTATAGGCTTCTGACAATGACCTTGTTGTATTTTATCAGTCCTCAATGATGTCTGTTCTTCTATCTACCTTCCTCGTGGGCTCAGTTACACTCTACATACTATCTCACTGATCTCTAATGATTTGACATGACTTGTTTTCACTCAACTCAAATGACTTCAGACATCTCCTTTGCATCAGTAGGCCCGATTTCTATGTTTCCTGTTTCTCTCAGGTTGCATAGCCCACACTAAGGATCTAGGTTAATGCTTTTGGGTTGATCAAGTAGATGCAGATCTTTCCTGCCTTCCTAACTGTTCTTCTCATTCCTTGGTGTGGGAGGAAGGGTACCATCCAAGAAAGGAATGTAGACAAGCTCTACTTCAACTGTGCTGCAAGCTGCTCAAGAACTGGCACGAGGGCCCCTCATTTATTCCCATCTCCGTGTACCAGCTGGAAGAGAGAAGACAGGAAGGGATGGAGTGGGGAACAGTCCTTCTGTTTGTACTCACAAGTCTCTGCTTGTGTTGGCTCTTCCTGAGGAGGCTCAGCTCAGTGGTTGTTCATTCCAGAACATTACTGAACAAGAGGGAGCTTTCCTAGCCTACCTTTTTTTGGCTCCACTTCTCACTCGTTAATCTCCACAGCATCCCCCAGACTCTCTGCTTCTGCCTTCTATTTTCCCTTTGCAGAAGGACTATTCTAGCACAAATAGTCCTCATATCCAGGCCGTCTGTCACTCCCTTCAAAGGTTAATGAGACTATCCCCAGCTCCAACCTCAAACTACCTGCAGAATGTTTTTCTTGCATCTTCTATAGTCGAAGCAAATTCTGTAAGTTCAGATTCAAATTTGCCACCACCAACTCCTTTCTTGCATGCTGGCTGTTTCTCTTATTCCTTCTATGGTAACCACAGCCAAGGTTCCATTCTTCCATTTACCCTTGGTTCTCCATTTCAGTCTTCATTATTCTCATTGAGATACAAATTTTGAGTGACAAAACCATCTCAATTCTTACCTCAAAATGTTCCTACTCTCAGTCTTCCTTATTGTTGCCACCATCAACATTATAGCTGGCATCACCCTCTTTTAACTGATCCCTACATTTGTCAGTTCTATTTTTTTCTTAGATCCTATAACCAGAAGTGTTATGTTCCTGCTCTCATAAAGGTCTCCACTCTACCATAGCATGGTATTTAAAAAAGCATGTCAAAATACCCCAGTCCTTCTTCCTAATCCAGATGTGCCTCACCCTCAGTGCTGAGGTGCTGTGCAATATGGCCTGAGAATGGTAATACCTCTTCTAGGTGATCTTTCCAGTTCATATTAGTTTTCTCTTGCAGTATGGAGGATAAACACTGAGCCTCATGCATGCTAGGCAAATGTGCTACCACTGATCTAGCTTTTGTTTTTGTTTTGAGACAGTAGCTCACTAACTTTCCCAGGTTGGCCCTGAACTGACTCTCTACACCAAACAGGCCTTGAACTGGCAGTCCTCCTGCCTCATGTTCCTTATTATCTGAGATTGTAAGCCTGTACCATCAGACCTGACTTTGTATTTATCTTTGTTTTGAGTGTGGTGCATCTCTCAGGAAGCACCTATTATTATTATTTAATTATTTAAGCTTTCATAGTGAAGAGACAAATGTGACTGAGAGATCACAGTGTACAGGAGTATCTTATGTTCTAGTGAGTTTTGAGGGAGATTCCAAATAGTTTTTATCTGGGGATCCAGATGCTAAGCTGTGATCTTCTAGGGGGACATTAGAACCTGATTGAAAATGAAAGACAGGCACCTGAAAGACAATGGCCTTTCCACCCACTGTCCCTTTGGTAAGGTTCCTCTGCTGGGCAAGTCAGCCTCTTCTCTGCCAAGAGGTTAAAACTCAAATCAAATTTGAGTTTCGTCAAATCTTAATTAGTTTGGGGAGGGTAAGATGGTTCAACTAAGTCTTGTCTCATTTGTCAACGATACCTAATGGCTCTGGGCAAAATGGTATATTAATCTCCTTGGTATGGACATGTGCGATGTGTGAGTACAAGAAGTGATGGAGATTACAAGTATAAATGAGTTGAGAAAGAGTCTCCTTTCTCTTTTATGGCAGAAAAATCATTCTGATGTCAAAGACACAAGCATCCAGGGGACAGTGGTCTCAAAGGAAGAGTGCTGCTGTGTGGCCTGGAGGAGGGCAGGCACAGGCTCCACCTTCTTCTCCTCCTCTCCATGGAATGGAGCCCCTTGACATGCTGATGGGATGCAGAGTGCTCTCAACCAGCTCTCACCATGTGTAGGGGTCTGGGTAGCGCTGCTTAGGATTGGATGATTATACTGGCGATCACCTGAAAGTCACAGAGAAGACATTTTAAAAGCGGAACTCAGGCATTCTGTCGGCTCTCCAACACCACAGCCCTTCTCTTTATTCATGCCTACCGTTTTTTCTCTGACTCAACAGAAGTCTAAGAAAGCATGCAACAGTATGCTAGGTTCAAAACACTCTTCCTGCTGTTTCTGTCTCTCTCCAACTACGTAAGACTTCTATAGTCACTGTGGTGACTCCCCTACCCCCCTTACAATCTTGGATCTGTCTGACTAGCCATAGAGGCTAAGCTAGGGTACACATGGGTCAGGAAGGAAGCAGGAAGATGGAGGAGTATTTGGCAAAGACACATGCAGCCGTGCAGCCCACTACAAAGGGGAATCAGATTCTTCTTTTGATATATATGTATAGTATTCTGACAACACCTGAGACGCAGATCAGCCACTGTTCAATGTCTGAGATCAAGAGTCCAAAGTTCTCGGCTAACAGACGCAGCTGGGTAGTTCCAAAGCACTCTCTCTATTTGTCATGCATTAGCGCACTTCGATTGAAAGAACAATAAAATCAATAGAGCCAGACTGCCAATGCTTAGAGTCCAGGGCATTCCAAGGGTTTCTAAAATGGTTTGAATGAAGATTTGGCTTGCCTCTGAAGTATACTCCAACACACTGTTATTGCTTTAACACAACATTGTATTCTTGCTTTTCATTGGCACATGTATCTGATTTTAACCAAAACAAGGGGAAGAAAAAACACGAGATCTTTGCTCTATATTCCCTGAATTATGAGTCATAGCTCTCCCATCTTTGCAGGGCTGTGATATCTCCATCTCTGTGCATCCTCCTGAAAGTGTCTTTCCTACCCCTGGCTTTACACTCTAGTCCCTGTCATTTTATTCTCCTTTGCTCAAGATCTACCCATGACACTGATGCCCATGAGGTTGGAATTCCATGTCAGTCCTCTTGACAATTCTCTATTCATCCCCCATAGCCAATGAAACATAAAGTCTTCTTCCATAATAATCTCCTGAATCCAATCTCACAAGTCATCATTTTTTAAATCCAAATTTCTCTTTCACCATTTCTAATACAAGCTATTCTCTTTCCTCCTAATAAACAATAATTCTAGAATGGCTAAGTGATTGCTTGGTTCCTCTGCTGAAACTAGATCCTTCAAAAAGGCTAGCAGAGTATCCAGTCAGGGAAGGGGACCGAGCAGCATGGGATGCTATTAACCTTTCCTGAGAAAGACTGTTACGGCCAAGAATGGAATTATCTGCCAAGAGTTGAATCTGTTCTGCATTAGACCTGGATTTAAACAGTAAGAGAAAATTCCACTTCATATGGTAGAGAAAGGGGAGGGAGGATAAAGAGAGAAGAGAGGAGGTGAGAATGAGAGGAAGAGGAGAGAAAAAGGATGAGGGAGAACTGAGACAGGGAGGAGAGAGAGGGAAGAGAGAGATTGTGTGTGTGGGGATCTCAGAATTGAGGAGGCTGAGGTAGGAAGGGAAGGCTTGAGGCAAGCCTGGGTTACATAAGGAAAACCTTTGTCAGAAGAGGGAAGGAACACAGAGTGCTCACTTTTGTTCTTTCTTTGTTTATTTGGTTTGTTTTCCCATTTTAAAACAATGTGGCAAGATGAAAAAAAATTAGAGTTCAGATTGAATGGATGGAATGGCAGTTAGTGACAAAATTACAAAAGAACTTAAAAAGAAAAAATTACCTAAGTTTATCATGGGTCATGGAGTACAACTGACTGTCAGAAATGATCCCTAAGTCCCAGGTGTCCAGCACCCTTTTCCTCCTGTTACCCTGACTCTAAGATAGATTTGAAATGTCATTGTACTTAGTTGGGAACACAGTGTACTGTTTAAAGACACATATATGATGTGAACTGGTCAAACCAGGGAAATTAACATGCCCATCTCATTGTTTTATGTTTGAAAACTTTAAGCTTATCTCTTCCTGTTAGTCATGGAATACAGAATAGGCATTGCAAACTGCTTCCACCAGCCCCCACCACTGAGTGATGTGGGGCCCTAGAACTTAAACAGCTTCACTCTTGTCTCATGCCCCCACGCACCTCCCTTTCTAGAAATCACTATTCAATATTCAGATCAACTATTTTGGCATCCACACACAGGAAGAATATGTGGAATGTTTTTCTCTGCTGATATATTTCACTTAACATAATGCTCTCTAGGTTCATTTATTCTCACATGCACCCTTTTTTCTTGACTAATCCTTAAAATGGTCAGTGGAGTTGGATGAATGAATATATAGTATTGGCCTGTCATACCCAGACACTATATGAAACTCCCCAGGTACCTTAACTATAATCTTTACTGCATTTTTAAAGGATGAAGTCACAACCAGGTAAGTGACTTGAGTGTGGAGCTTTGCTGCTTGTTTGAGACTCACTGAAAGTAATTTTTCTAACATTTGACATTTTCTTAATCCACTAGCATTACGGAATAGTATTTCAAATGAAGTACAGAAATGAAAATTAAAACTGCCCTATAATAACTACTGTGACATTTTGTTCTATTTCCTCTTATTTTCCCTTGCTTTATAAAAGGCTCTACATGCTCACTCTCTCATATGCATTTCAACAATATTACAGTGAATAATTGTAATTTATGTGTGTGCGTGTCAGTTTTCCTGCAGATTAATCTGCTTAAAAAGAATCAAAACATGATGGTGATTTCATCTTCACATTTGCACAAAATGGTAAATGTGGAAGACTACTCATTGTGATATTTTTTACATCAGCAAAGCAAGGAAAAAGCCCCATATTTATATTTGCATACTTGTGTATTTATGTAATTCTTATGTATATACTATATACACACATAAACACAGAGACTAAAATGCACAACCTCAGTACACTGTACTTATGATGTTACTTTTTCTATGATTAATGAATAGCATCACGAATATAATTTTTTATGTTTTGAAATAATCATTGAAGCATTTTTTTATGATTTCAACAAAGTTCTTCCTATAGGATACTTTCTTTTACTCCTATATGGCATTTAGGCATAATCTATTTTTTCAAGCTCAGTACAACCTAAGTATATATTTGAGTATCCCTCCAGTTTTTGTGTTTGGATTGCTTAAGAATTTAATAATGTTACCTCAAATAACCTTGAGCACAGTCTGTGGCTGAGTCTTATTTCCTTAGGCTAATAACTACATTTCTGGGTCAACACATCATCAACTGCCTCCCAACGTGCCAAAGTAGATGGTAGATTCTCTAATGCTGAAATCTTCATGTCTTCCTGGGACATGCCCTAGGTGGTTCTGGTGTTTTATTTTATTACGACTCTGGATTTCCTTTCCTCATATTTAACTTATATGTGTATATATGTATGCTTATAAAGAATTTGGGTTTTCTGTGCTAACACAGTTAAGATTTTGTATTGAATTACGATTTTGCAAAGCAAAGTGAACAGGGTTGCATCTTTATCTGTGGTTTGAAATTGCTCACCTAGCATTTGAAGTAATGGCTAGTTAGAGAGTCTAGGGGAATGCAATAGTAAAAATTGATGGTGTGTGTGTGTGTGTATCACTGCGTGTATCTTATGTGTCCCTGTGGGTATGGAGTCCTTCTGTTAAAGTGCTAGAGGTTTGGCTCTTGTTATTTCATTGACAACTTCAGAAAGTTGATACTGCTGTCATCACCAATTTAGAGGTAAGGCAACTGGGGTTGGGAGAGGCTGTTTGATGCTCTGTAGCCAGCAGAAGAGTCTGGCAGCTGGCAATGGACTCTAAATCCTAACCAGTGTATGTACTGCCTTCTCATACTTGGGAATATAATCCTCACACATTCATTCATTATTTGTTCACTCACTCATTCATTCATTCATTCATTCACCCATTCATTTATTCAGGTTTTCTTACACTAAATTAAATTTAATTTTAGTTATTTATTATGTATACAGTGTTCTGTCTGCATGTATGCCTGCAGGACAGAAGAGTGCAGGCACCAGATCCCATTATAGATAGTTGTGAGCCATCATGTGGTTGCTAGGAATTGATCTCAGGACCTCTGGAAGAGCAGTCAGTGCTCTTAATCTCTGAGCCATCTCTCCAGCCCCACTAAATTAAATTTGCAGTTTTAATTTTTCTTTAAAATATCAGTGCTGAGATAGCTGAATAGTTAAGAACACTTGAAACTCTTACAGAGGACCTAAGTTCCACTCCCAGCACCCACATGGCAGCTCAAAAATGCCTAATTACTCCAGTTTTAGGGGATTCAGTGCCCTCTTCAGGCCTCTGGAGGTACTGCACACACATGGTTCACATAGATAACATGCAAGTAAAACACGCATACACATAAATAAAATAATAAAATAAAATACCTATTGGTCATTTAAAAATCTGTTACCTTAAAATAATAGAACCTCCTAAAGCCTCTGTTGATGAAGGCATATTCCTTTTCTCACTTTTGGGGATTTGGCATGATGTTTTTGGATTAGCAGTTTATTCATACAATCATTCAGTTAGAAATAGCCATCTCACTGATAGTATTTTTTCAACCTTCAAAATTATTATGTTTGGGGATTTTGTTATTCCTTTTTCTTCACTGTCTTTGGTTTGGTTTATTATTGTTTTCTGATTTCTGGGCTTGACTCTTCTGTCCATTTATCTTCTGTCTTTTCTGTTAATAATGTTAGGTCTTCCTGCAAGTCTCAGCACCCAGTGCTCTTCCTCTCGTTGGGACCTAAATGATCTGTAACTGCAGCCTTGGTTTCTCATTGGCCCAAGAGTTATTTAGTAGAGTGCTGTCAAAGTGTTTGGCGTGGCTAGTTTGAACTTTTGCCATTAGCTCTCAGTTTTATTACACCATGGTCAGAGAACAGGGCCCGTCCAAATTTTACCTTTTGGAACTTACTGGGATTTTGTGGGCAAATGTAAAATCAGTTCTCATGAATGCTTTACAGGCAGTTAGAGACAAGGTGTGTTTTTGTTTCATAGAGTACAAACTTGACATCTATCTATTAAGTCAGATACATGAAACACATTGTTCAGTCCCTCTAAGCCCTAATTCATTCTTCACCTACTTAATCTGCCGAAGTCTGAGGAAGGTGTGGTGAGATCTCCCACTACTCTTGCATTCCTGTCATTTCCCCTCTGAGCTCTTAGCAGAGATGGATTTCTGCTTATCAGAGCTACACAGAGCAGTACAAGAGGCTCAGAAGGCTATGTCTTCTTTATGATGCATTTCCTTTGCCCCCATTCAAGAGCACACTGTCCTGGTCAGTGCCCCCTTTTCCCTGTAAGTTCACTTGATTTGATGTTCATATTGCCAGCCCTGCTTCCTTTTTTATTGCATTAGCCTGATGAATTTTGCCTAATCTGTCATATCTAACCTTTCTGTATTATGTTGTTTTAAGCTTGTCTCTTGAGTGCATGAAGGTGAATACACACACACACACACATACACACACACACACACACACACACACACACACACACACGACTTGCTGCCTTCTGGCTTGCTCTGATACAAGGCAGAGGTCGCTCTTTGAGCAAGAGTCTTGCCTTCCTTCGGCTGCTATAATTTTGTGATATGATTCTGCACTTATCTCTGCCACCCAAACTCCAGGGAACTTAGCGGCTGTGGCCAGTCATGTGTTCCTGACTATTTTGGCATTTGTTTTTTGTTTGTTGGTTTTGTTCAATGCCAAGGATTGAACCTCAGGCCCCATATTTAGTAGGTTATTGCTCTATCTACTATGGGACTACATCCCCAGTTCTTTTGGTACCCGGTGGACCCTGGCCACCATCACTTAGGAAGAGAAGAGCAGCTATAGGATTACTGGCTGTGAGGAGGAGGGCAGCAGCCAGAGTGCCCCTTTAGACTACAGCAGCACAGAGGCCAGGACTCACACTATACCCAACACTGGCAGCACTTCTGTGTTGACTGAGGAGAGAGAATGAGTCAAGCCATACTGACTGGAGCTTCTCAGTACTCACTGCTCCTACCTGAACTTCAGCTGTTTTCAAAAGGTACAAGTTTCTCAAATTATTGTCTATCTTTTTTGCCAGTATGTTTTATTTAAAGATTTTCAGAGAGACAAGATCAATATAGACTTATACATAAGTTATATAAGAGAGTATTGACTCACATAACCATGGTATCTGAGAGGTCCCAAGATAAGCTGTGTGCAGCTGGAGGCTCTAGAATGCTGGAAGCAGGACTCTATTCCAAGATGACTGACTCAGAACCATGATAGCTGTTGGTATAGTTCAAGGTCAACAGTCCGAGACCTTGGGTTGGTGAGGGTCACGTGGGAGTTGCTGGTGTTATTTCCAGAGTCCAAAGGCCAGAAAGCCAACATTTTTAATGTCCAAGGCAGCAAACAAACAAACAAACAAAACAAAAACAAAATCCTCTCTAGCCTTTTGGATAGGGACCACCAACATGGAAGGGAGATTTGTTCTACTTAGTTCACTCACACCTACTTGCTGGTCCCCTCTGGAAATATCACCCCCTCACACCTCCCCATCAAGGCTTTACCAGTTCTTCAGGCATGACTTAATCCAGTCACAATCACAACTAGACTTAACCATCACGGTCAATTTCTGGAGCAATAAGATGGATGCATCAATTTTACACAGTTGTTTCTTAATTGCATTATGGGACAAAATTTGCCATGGTTCTTATTGGAGTGAAGGCAGATGTACCTATGTTCTAGAAAATTCCACCCGCCACCTCCCTAGTAGCGTGGAGGCCTTGGTGTTCTGTCAAAGGGATACTTTATGGAGGCAGAACAGTTGTAGCTGTCGCTTCTCCCCTGAGCAACTTAAAGATATTTTTAAAGCTTTTGATATTAGTAGAATCACTGAGCACATGTGCAGGTAGAATATGACCTATGTTTACATTTCAGACTGTCCACCCATTTGAATAGTTGGAATGTTGAAAAGTCCATCAATATAGAAGATATGTCAGAAGAGGGTACAATAGGTTTCAGAGCCTTTACCCTGACAACAAAGACATTATCTGTTGACTAAATCTGATGCATTTTCCATGACCCTTACCATGGTGACTCCCTGGACCTCATCCAGGAGGAGTCACTGGTGATCCTGTGAGGAAGACCCACTCTGTTTTCATATCAAAACAATCTCTGAGTGGCAAGTTATGTAGGTTTCTTAATAGGGCTCCACAGGCCCCTGTTCAAAGGGCAGTGTCTCCAGGATTGCCAGTCCTCGTTGTCCCTCCCACTCCCCACTTCCTCACTCAGTGCTGTTTGGCTTCCATTCTTCTTCTGAGCTTTGATTTCACTTTAGTTCATTGGAAGAAACATGTGAACTGCCAAGATGTCAGTTTATAGGCTATTGAGTTCTCAGGTAAGAAAAGAGGTCCAGAGTCATGCACTGACTGCAGGTAAGGCATGCAGTGACTGCAGGGGAGGCCCAAAGTCAGTGGCAGAGACAGGATTAGGTTTTGGGCTCATTTCCTAGCGTCATGAATTTCCAATATTGTCACATCCTGGAAGCTGGTATGTTATTTAGAAATCTTGTGTTCTCAGGCAGGGTTTCTAAACTCCCATGTTTTCTGTAGCTGTGGTCCCCATTGTTACCTGTCTTTTATATCAGGGTTTCATGAGATAGCCTGAACCCTGGAGGAATTGAGGTGGTTCTTGGTTAAATAAGCTTTGGATCTGAAGCTTCTCTTGGGTAAATATTCTAAATGGTGAGAACTTGAGAAACTCAGCCACAAATACCCTGTCTTTGATATTTGACCATGGATCAGGGTGCATGCAGGAAACACATAACACCCATTCAGGTATGTTGGGGGCAACTTCAGTGTATGAGCTACAATAAAGGATGTGAACAAGAAGTCCACAAGAATGGTTCAGTATTCTGGAACTAGTGGGGAGCTTGTCCACCCTGGAGTGCACAGGGAGGGAGGAGATCAGTAGGTTGTCATGGCAATTCTAGAGTGTGGTGTCAGGACCCAGCCTCAGTGTATGCTGTATTTTCCTATATTCTCAGATTCCATTGATCAAGACACTATTTATATTTTACAAAGAATCTGTATCCTTCTCCCAGCTTTTCTGTGACTCACTGAGGAGGAATCCCATTTGTTAAACCTATGACTGAGTTACCATTAAAGAGTATCTGACCCATTAATAGTTACCATTAAGAGTATCTGACCCATTAATAGGTAACAAAGTCTGTGTGATTTGAAGTAATAAATAAACATAAATAAAGAGTATCTGACCCCCAAACACCAAATCTTCCTCTTTTGATTACTGAAATTACATGCATGATCCATTATGCATAGCTTCAACCTCTCTCCTCTTCTACCCTTTCCTACTCCAAATATACACACAAGCAAATAAATGCTTGGACACATATATGTGCATAGTGTGCTCCATAGAGAAAGCTGGCCACTCCCCTTAGTACGAAAACCAGTACCAGTGCTTGGAAGTTCATGGTTAGCTCCATCGGCTTTGACTGCTGAGGTGAGAATGGAAGTTCTGTTTCTCAGTGGCCTGTTTACTCTGCCAGAGTTCCATCTGCTGTCAGTGGGCATAAGGTTCCTCACTGTGCTCCCTGCTGCCTTCCCAGAGCCTTTGAGCCCAGGGGGAGGTTGTTTTTCCACTTTATGGTCTCCTCAATGTATCAATCAATGCGGCCTGGCCACTAATTGTTATGTTAACCTGGTCCATCCACCAAGAAGGCTGGTGGCCCCAACTGGGCACTGTGCCAAGACTTGGGAAATGACTAAAGCAAAAGGAGGACGGGAAGCTGGTGAATGAAGGGGAGCGAGTGACATCAGTTGGTAGATCAGGGGAGGGACAGGATGTCAAATTTAACAGGCTGTCTACACATTCCCACGAGAAGAGAAGAGGTCCTGGCAAAATCTGGGATCTATCAGCTTGCCTGTGCTGTGTACACCAAGAATTCTGCTTTTCTATAGCCTGCATAAGTGCCCACTTCCTCTGTACCTCAGAACGTCATCCTAGATCCTAGTGGAAGTTCTTGGGATGTACGAAAGCAGCATTTGTTGAGGTTAAAAATGCACCTGACCTGACTTTCCAAGGGGATCCCTTGCCCACCCACTGGCTCCAGATGCAGACCTTTCTGGATTATTGGAGGGGCCCCCTTCAACCATGGCTTTTGGGTGAGCTTAATGACTAGCCACTCTCTGAAAACCGCAGAAGAGTAAAGCAGAGTAAAGTTGGAACACTTCAACCCCACACAGTACTTTCCTGCACATTTATGGGCACCCAGCCATGTTCCTCAAAGATCAGGGGGCCCTAACCAAACTCTCCCACCCTGTGCACTCCAGGGTGGACAAGCTCCCCACTAGTTTCAGAATACTGAACCATCTTTGTGGACTTCTTGTTCACACCCTTCACTGTAGCCCGTACACTGAAGTTGCCCCCAACATACCCGAATGGATGTTATGTTTGTCCTGCGTGCACCCTGCTCTGTGGTCAAATATCAAAGAAGGTACTTGTGGCTGAGCTTCTCAAGTTCTCAACCTTCAGGATATTTACCCAAGAGAAGGATCCAGATCCAAAGCTTATTTATCCAAGAACTGCCTGTTCCAGGTCCTGCCTCTTTAAGGCTTGCTTGCATGTATACTAGAACAGCATTTCTCAGATAATGGCATCATTTCTCAGACAGGACTGTCAATCTGGCCTTGAGCCTTCAAATGCAAAAAACTCCCAGGACGCTAAAGTTTAGTTGCTTAAAACCAAAGAAGTTTAAATTCTGGTGTAACAAAGAATTGTTAGAAAAAAACATCTGACCCCATTCTGATCCACTAAAGCAAGTAGCTAGCACCCACGGTCCTGGCTCATGTCATCTTGCTTGGTTACGTACTGCATTATGACTTCACCATCTTATTTGTTCACTCTTTCAAAGGTGATTAAATACTTCTGCATCCAAGTCTCATTTCTTCAACAATTAATACATTGGCCACTACAGAGATGAGATGAATTACATGTCTTTCTTTGTATCTTAGCCCTCCTAGGCTCTTTAAGGCCCATATGCAGATTTTTGAATGATGTTAGGTGTAAACATATTAACTCTTGAGGCAGAAAAACATGGTGATTTCCCCCTGCTTGTTACCTACTCTCCTCTTTAAGTGCCAAAGTGGGAACTTGTCTGGACTAGTTTTTAATAGGTAATAGTGCTTTATGTATGACAGGGTATGAGTGTGTATGAGGGAGTCAGGCAACTCTCTTTCTACCTTAAATCTAACACACACTTGGCAATTATTGAGGACTGGTTGCTATTTTAATGGTGTTCAGCAAAACCATTTTTCTTCTTGGTATTACAAGATATCATGGCATCAAAATGTGGGATTCCTCCAAGGACAGGTGGGCTGCCAATGACATCATGAGCTCATTGATTTTGATGCCCTTATTCAACCTCCAACCCTCATTACATGACAGGTTCTCACACAGGGTTTTGGACTCTAACCCCTGAGGATCTAGCATGTGAGCCCCTCCCCAGTAGGCTTGTTTAGCTTCCCTATCTGGCAAGGATTTTCAGCTTTAATTCTGCCTGAAAAAGATGATATTGCCCAGGTTGCCATGCCCACATGGGGAAGCAATGTGTTTTTCTACCAGATTCATTTTAAAAGGCAAACTTTAGGTCTCCTTGGGAGTGTTGCCTGTCACCTGCTATGATCCACTTCCTTGGGGTAGCCTGGCTCCTCTGCATCCAGAGAGGCTGAGGCTGTTATAATCACCACAAAAGGAGCACTTAGCATCCTCTGCTCAGCTCCAGGGAGCTAGTCCTCCTCCTAGCACCCAGGCCAGCCCTGGTGTGTCCACTTGAGATGTTTAAATCTTGCTCCTGAAAGACAACTTTGAAATGTCTGGGAGTTTCCTGGAGGTGAAATCAGGTGTGAGTGTCAGCTGAGATGAGGGAGGGTCTGTGAGAGGGCACACTAGGCTTCACCTCTGCCACTGTGTCAAGCTAGCAATTCAGTAGGCTCCCTTTGGAGGCCTAAAGTCTATGACAGTCTCTCAGAAGTGGGATTGTTGTGGAATTCATTTGCAGATTTCAGATTCCTTTCACCCTCACATGGGTATCCCACCCTCCCCCCTCCAAATCTCTAGTCTTGGCCTCTAATGCTTCTACTGGGTAACACAAAGTCACTGAGCATTTCAAAGTGGAACTCAAAGAAGAGTAACTGGGATGGACAATGCCGTCAGGCATTTCAAGGATGTGCAACACTCTGGAGG
Organism: Lophiomys imhausi; assembly: GCA_907164525.1. NCBI lineage: Eukaryota > Metazoa > Chordata > Mammalia > Rodentia > Muridae > Lophiomys > Lophiomys imhausi. Next base: position 3,331,606 of record CAJQZJ010032004.1, on the reverse strand, counting down.
TCTCATAAATTTCCTGGCATAAAACAGATCACCCAAGGAACTGCATCTGTCCTGTAATATTAGGAGTGCATCTGACACACTATGATTTTCCCTCTAGGAAATGAAAAATCTGGTATTTACAGCCATGTTTGATTTTTCATGCTTATTATATACATTATAATATTAATGGGTGGAAGTTCTAAGTCTTGTGGCTGGCTTAAGAAACAACATGCATTACTATTCCACTGTCAGTATAGTTTTGTTGTGATTTAACAAAGATTATCTATCTGCCTATCAATCATCTATCTGTCTGTCTATCTGTCCATCTGTCAATCTATCCATCTATCAAATTCATCATCATCTATCACATTTTCTTTTAAAATGTTTCAAAGAATTCTGTGCATAGGTGCTTTGCCTCCATGTATGTCTGTGTTCCACATGTGTGCAGTGCATGCAGAGACCAGAAGAGGACGTTTTTATCCCTGGGATGTCTTTTCCTCGTTTATTATTCATTCAATTCTTTTTTCATTTTTCAAGTCTAGCCAAAACACTACCTCTTCCATTAAAGCCTTATCCAATCCCTTCACCAGCAGAGGATTACCCTTCATGTGAACTCACCTATACTCTAGGGATTCTGGGTAACACAAAGTCACTTACTATTTCAAAGTATAACTCAAAGGGATGTTTACCACTTTCTACACCACATTATAATTGTGTGTACACGTGCCTTGTCTCATAATCCTGACAAGCAATTGAGGATTCAATCCGTGTTTCCTAATTCTGACATAGTATTTTCACCTCCTGAGTATTTATTGGATGGATAAATCAGCTGCTATACCTGGCAACTAGGCAGATGTGAAGGTACATTAGACACAGCCCAGACTGTAAATAATAGGTATTCAAAAAATATTTTTAAGTGGGACTAATAAGTATATGCACGTGATTTCAGAGGGTATAAGAAATAGTTTGATTTTTTTTTTTTTGGTGAAGTAAAAATGATTCAGGCAAGCTTAGTGAACTTGACTGGGGTGATATAGAAGAGCTGGTTCTGGACTGGAAGAAGAGAGGCTGGATCCTCCTCTTTGTGTGAGGAAAGGCCAAGACAACTGGGAGAGGACAGAGATTGATGGCTGGGATCTGTGCTGTGGAAGGGTGGCAGGGAAGCCAGGACGCATGAGGGCTCAGTATGGCAGTTTAAAATGGAAGGTTGGTGATGGGCTGTGTCCTGAGAGTCACTGTCAGTGACACAGCCAAGTCCTTGTTTCCTGAGAGTTGATCTGTGGGAAGGAGCTGAAGAAAGAGTGGAAACGTGTCTGGATGCTGCTCTAGAGATGTGAGTGAGAGGCAATAGGAGCCAAATTGATGTTGATGGTTCTTCTAGACCAAGGTCCTTATCATTTACAGTGTTTATACTTGATAAGCAGTGAGCAGGTAGATATCAAGAGGACTAGAAATAAACATTTGGCTATGGTTTCTGGCTTCCCAACAGAGGAGTCACTCCTACTGTCTGCTGTGTACAGCAACCATCTTGGGTATTTGGACAGACTGCATGGCAAGCAGGCAGAACTCAGCATTAAGAGAGGCTGTTCATACTTCATATCTTCTCATATTCCTGAGAAGGCTACCTTCCCTGACCTTTTTGAGCCAGAGTTTTGTTATGGTGTCCCAGTCTGGCTTTTAAAACTCTTGATTCTCTTGCCTCAGTCTTGTGAGCACTGGGATTATAGGCATACACTACCATGCCTGGCTTGAAGAGGAGAGATGTGTGTTCTGTCCTCCACCTGCTCCAGGGAATATGGCCACTTTGCTAATGCACCCATTCTTAGGTAATCATGCTTGGCCAATCGGGCTATAGCACACTGTTTGGCCATACTCAGTTGAGCTTCTGGAGACCATGGTGTGGAGGGTGAGACACACTGGCAAAGCCCGCAGGGCCTCAGATAAAGTGGAAAGAATATGTCCTGATAGAATGAGCAAAGGAAATGGTCCTCAGCCATAGAATTTGCATTGAGTTCTGAATTCTGACAATTCAGAATGACTAGCAACATCCCTGTCTGTGGCTTTGATATGTTTAAGCTGATATGCCCAGTGGAAGGGATGGTGTGACTTCATAGGAAGTCCTTCAAAAACATTTTTTTTTTGAGGGAAAAGGCATTACATACAGAGACACCCCCATTTCTGTGCCACATCATATTTTACTTTCTGTCCTTTTTATTGAAAATTATGGAATGTTAAGGATGGGCAAGTAAAAGGGTCCATGCTCACTTTCACTCTCAGCCTTGGAGATTAAGAGCACTCTCTGTCATTTTTTTTTTCCCATTGCTCCATTGTTTCACCACACCCAAATCACTGGAGTCTCAGTTAACACCCAGGGAGGGGTGTGTGCATGTGCTTGTGTGACTGGCCCTGCTGTCCGGGAAGCTTCAACTTCCAGGCTTCCCTTAATCTTGCCCTGCCTTTATGGCAGTTCTCTACAGTCGATCACAGTTCCTCTTGTCTGTCACTGCCTTACAATCCATCCGCTCATAGGATCTCTTCCTATTTCTCCTACTTTCTAACTCCTCTATATGTCTTCTGCTTGGATTTCATCAAGCATTGTTTATTTTAAGTTGCATTTTACTTATTACAAGTAATGGCTATATGTAGTTTTTTCATTCCAATGTGATGTTTTGGTATGTGCTTATACTGTGAGGTGATTAAATTGGGTTAATTTAGACAGTTGTTCTTTTTATATACTTACCAATTTTCTCTAGTTAGAACATTTAGAATCTCACCATTAATTTTGAAACTTGTCAGGCAGTGGAGGCTGTGCCTTTATTCTCAACTCTTGGGAGGCAGAGGCAAATGAATCACTGAGTTTAAGGCCAGCTTAGTCTACATAAACAGAGTGAGTTCCAAGACAGCCAGGAGTACACAGAAAATCCTGTCTCCAAACAACAAACAATAAGCAAACAAGAGACTAGCCTCTGCTCTTTTAAAAAACGGGCAGTGGTGGCACACACTTTTAATTTTGAAACATGCAATGTATCAGTATCATTATTAATTATAGTCTTCATTCTGGGTAACAGATCCTCAAATCTTATTCACGTTATCTAAGCCATTGGTTTTGTGTACAAAATCACTTCTGAGTGTTAATGTTATAAACGTGGAAAGATCCAATAACATGGTAAATTATGGGGTCTGAATATTTTATATAAATTACTTGAACCACCAGAGTAACACCAAAAGGTAAAAACTAATAGCATCCCCATAGCAAGGAGGAAAAAGCTGGGCCCAACATGGCCACTTGCTCAGGTCACATGGCTAAGAATGGCTTGGCTGGTGAGCCCTGACAGTCCCACTGCGGACATACCCACTTCACACACACTAACCACTGAAGCAGTGCCGCACTTGATCTTGTCATGGTCACATTCTATTCAAATCAGTTTCAAAGACAACTGGAAAGACTTTATTGGTCTCCTGGGAACCTTGCCCATATGAATACTGTAATAAAACACCAAACATCAGTTGATATTGTCAGTGAGAAGAAATAGCAATTACTCAGTTCCCCGCTTGCTGTCCAATTCCACCTTCACTTGTCAGACTGAGATCTGTCTGCCGGCATCTCAGAGCTCTGCTCCTTCACCGTGAAATATCCTTGCGTTGGTGAAAAATTCACATCCTGCTTCCTCCCCCCTCCCCCATGGACACTGAAAGCCATGCACAAAGAAGGGCATCTTAAATAAATGGCCAGCCTTGACAACAGACATGTCAATGACACTTGGTAGAACTCTTTAGTGTGAAACCCTGAGACATTCCTTCCAATGTGGCAAAGCAGAGGGACAGTGGTGGGGAACACCCGCATCTGTGCTCCTCTGCCTGGCTTCCAGGAACAGCTGAGGATCTCTGGTCTCTGCAAAATGACTCCAGTTGCTACTGGTTTCCATCTTAAAAGCTATATAATATATGCAATTGTTGAAAAACTAGAAGATAAATCTAGGCAAGCAAGTAAAGAAACAAATGGTGATTGTGCATTTTTGTCCATAAAAATGGAATACTGTGGATCCAATTATTTCTCTGTAACAAAACAGCATGACTATTTTGAAGGTAAGTCTTACACACTTCTGTGATTGCAAATGGCAGCTCAGCCTTCAGCAATGTGAACACAGCGTAATCCCTGCAGCAGTGGTTTTCTTTAAAGCAGTTCCTTGTGTTAGATTTTTATGTTGTCTCCGTTGCAATGTGTTATCAACAATACTTTGCAGGGAGACCGTTGCTGGTTTCTCTAGAGAAAAAGTTATGAAGATTTCATGTAACTTTCTCAACAGAATTGCTGTAGGGATGGATAATTCTTCCTATTCTGAATGGAAACTTGATGATGGCTTCCCTTCACCCTGGGCAGCACTGGATCTTTCTTTGAGGGATTTTCTTCACCAACTGGAAGGATATTTGTAGATATCCAGTTCTTTTTGTACATCACCAATCCCTGACATGAACATTCATCTTTCCATATCACCTGTGTTTAGCAGGGGGAGGTTTTATCTATGTTCAGCCTATGGATCTATGTTTGAATAGGTTTAACATGGTCAGTGTTTTCTTTAGCTCACGTACCCGTATTTCAGCAATTACCTTATTTTTTTTTATCACTTCCAAGAGTTTTACAGAGTTTGATATATGAAGGACACTGGCTTTCCAACAATCACATATCACAGCATTTTCCTTTTTTTTTTTTTAAGCTTTTGGTCTTTAATATTTTTTCTCAGAAATACCATACATTCAAGCGCAGTCAATATTTTGTCTTTTTGGCCATTTATTAATTTGTAGTGTGCAAAGTTTTTATTTTTTCATAGTGCTGGGATGAAGCTTGGGGTCTTGCACAGGCAGGGTGAGCACCAGTGGCCCCGCCCCAGCACAGGAAGCAGGTTCTGAGCACCATCCCTGGACCTAGGTCATGGTCTGCCAGGAGAGACTGTCCCTGTTCTCAGGAACACATGCGTTACTTTTCTAGGCTTTTGTTATGTCACCTATTTGTCTGATGTCGTCAGTCAGGAATTTATTATGAAATGGCTCAATACTGATTGCAATTCAGCCTTTTCTTCATTTTATATGAATCTGTCTTAATTCCATACAAAATCATGAGCCACTGTGAAAGATGCCATAGTTTGGAGGCTCAGTGTTCAGGAGAGCAGGAAGGGAAGGCTGTCCAGGCAGAGAAGTACCTAGGGATGCTAAGTGTATCCAATGCCACTAACCAATTTCAAGATTATTGTCATCCCATACAGTCTCAGTGTATAGCTCAGGCTGACTTTGACCTTCAGATCTTCCTGTCTCAGCCTGGGGTTGTGTGTAGCTGGGATTACAGTTCTGCTCACCAGGACCAGGGAGAGACCATGTGGGTAGCAGAGGAGCAGCTGGAAGAAGGGAGTATTATGACTAGGACCAGCTCATGATGTATGCTACAGATAAATGCAAAAGAACACTGAGTGGGGTCCTCTGAAGCCTGCCTCGTGGGGCTGCTGTCTGTCACCAGGGCTTGCTGCCCAAAGGCACCTCAGTGGGTTGAGGACATGAGCTGAGATGCTTCTGAATGACCTCTGTGGTGTCCTCCAGGTGCCATACTGCACATATAAAGACAAGTTGGTATTTTATTATTAAGTGAACATGTATTTTCATCCAATGCCTATGCTCTGATGCTTTCCTTGTGGATTAAAATTCCTCCTTCAATTCCACACTGCCTGGTCTATCTGTGTGTGGTACCATTCTTCCCACTCTACTAATAAAAACGTACACAGCTGTTAAATATCTAAATGTGTGTAGAAGCACAAACGTCCCCCTGTAGTTTTCCATGTGTGCCTTGTGCAGTCATCCTTGTGTATGTTTTTAATTACAGATGTCATTTTGTCATATTAACCAATTCAGAATTTTTGTTTGGAATTATATTTTTTTAGTTAATTTGGAGATAACTGAAAATTGCCCATCCAAGCACATGGTATCTTCCTCCATTTAGTTAAATCCTTTAGTTTGCTATTAATCCTTATTTTTGTGGTGCTAAGAACAGGGTGCAAAGCCTCAAGCATCCTATGCAAGTGCCGTACGGTGGAGCCACACCCCAGGTGATCCCACGCATATATTTTAGTAATAAAGTTTGTCATCCTCTTATATTCTTGTTTCAATTGGTATAAATGCTTAGTTTGATAAATGCTATAAAATACCTAAAAATGATTTGTGGAAGTCACAAATTACCAAGGTATCCCAAATTTGGAAGTAATTCTCTGAACTCATACAATACTAAACGTTTATTGTGCTGTTCTTTGTCTTAAGAAAAAAAAAAGCTGCAATGAGACAACAAATATGGAGTTACAATAACCGGAGGCTGACTGGTATATTTGACAATGGTACCTGACAAAAATGGTCCAGTTCAGAGCATAAGGTATTCATGGATGCTCACACCCTGACTGCAATGGCTCCAGGTAGATACCTGGTAGGGACTTCCCTGCATGATTATTCTAGGAGCTGTGAAAATATCTGCCTGGGTCAGTTGACTTGAGTGATACCGAGAGGTACATTTATCTTTAAGTATAGGCAGCTACTATGGATTGAGGGTGTAGCTCAGTGCTGAGAGTGTAGTTAGCACTCTCATGGACCTGGGTTCAGTCCCCACCACACACATACACAAAGAAGAAGAAGAAGAAATCCTATGTAATTACTATGATGGTGCTTTATTTTTGAGTCCTTAGAGCTCAGCAATAGTTCCTCATATATGCAGTTGAGTCCCAACAAATCAGAGTGGGGCACTGCAGGGTGTAGCCCTCAGGAAGTGACTTAGTGGCTGCCATTCTTCATGGTGGCTGTGTTCTTCACTGATTACCTAACCAAGCACTTCAAGTTAACTCCTGCCTGCCTAAACCAGGAGGAAAGCGGGCCTTGCTTTCCAAAGAGATAACCTTTTGCTCATTCCCAGTTACAGAGCTAGTCCTTTCATAGACATTTTCCCTAATGAATAAGCCAGCATCTTGCTTATCAATGAGAGGTTAGGTTCTCAGGTGAATATTAATTGCTATTCATATGCAGAATGGCAAAAGTCAATCCTTTTTGTTTAATAGGGATCCCTGCAATATCTTCTGTCTTGTGAAGCTCTCTCAAGTAGGGGATAGATTTGATGTGGGTTACCTTGATAGTTTCATCAAACTTGTGTAAAATCCCATGCAAGTTTCTTATTCAGTCTATGAACCATTTCTTCTTAAGGGTGCTATAATGTGTCAACACAAACTAGAAGTGAGGTGTGGGCCTGTGACCAAATACGCTTTAAAGCCTTGTGGACTAAGATGGCTTTGCCCTTGCTTTGTGGAGTACAAATGTGATGTATTGGTTCTTCCCAAGTACATGTTGGGAACAGGTGGGAAACAATGGTATATCTGTGGTGGACAGTCTGTGGGTGCGTGTTAGATCAAGGTAGGGCAGCATTCTTACCAAACTTTCTCAAACAGATGTGAACTCCTTCCGGAAGCATAACCTATCTGAACTGCCAGGAATATGATCTCCAGATCTCTCCCCTGTGTATGTTTCAGTAGTGTGCTTGAGAGACGTGGTACCCAGAGATATGTGGAGGAAGTAAATACAGACCATTGTTCATGCTGATGTTTAGAGCTACATTGTACAAATCCAATTGGCAGAGGATCAGGAGCTCCTGGGCTCATGTCATACCACCACCATTTACATTTACTGACCTTGACTTTGGGGTGGTACAGACCTCTGTCGAAGACTGTGATGTGAAATAGGCCTTTGATGCCAATCATCTCTAATAGAAAGCCCTAGGAAAAAGAACCTGACCCTTATTTATTCCAATAGTTAGACACCACCAGAGGAGTGCTTGATTTCCTCCTAGGGGAATTATGTAGCATTTCACCTAGACGATGCCATTCTGTGGCTGGATGTTGGCATGGCCTGCTCAAACCCGCAGGAAAGTGGATAGAAGGGCTGTGTAGTTTAGATTAATTCTTCCTTTTTCTTGTCCCCTCCACCTTGGTTTTCTTTCTTTCCCTTTTAAGTAAGTCACTCTCTTACAAGGCTGATTTCATTCCTTTCTGAATCAAGGTGAGATACATATGAACAATATCCAAATCAAATTCAAAATAGAAACCACCAAGCTCTGCTGGTCTTCTACTAGCTACACTTAAGATTATCCTGGACCCATTGTCCTAGAGTTTCAGCAGGTAGGGGAGCCAGATTCTAAAAATAGCCTCTAATTTCTTTTCTTTGAATGGAGATTATTTTATCTGTTTCCTTATTTAATGGTGCTGGGAATTGAACCAGGGCCTTGTGTGTGCCTGGACAAGTGCTCTACCAGGGAGCCATACCCCCCAGCCAGTTATTATTAACTTTGAAGTCTTAGATTGTAATTAATGTTTCAAGGCATTCAGAAATTATAGAAAAATGGTAAAGTTAGTTCAGTAAGGTGAACTCTATCTCTGAGTCCAGTGGCCAGAGAAACATCTTATGTCTTAAAACATATCAGGTCATTTGTTATTCATGAGGTTAACCTGCCTCCTCCGGAATGCTGTTTGGAACAATTCTGGACGATGTCAATCTATAGGAGAAAAGAATCTACTGTCTTCCCACAAGACCTATTTTCTATCCAGCTTGGCCCCAAGATTCTCTCTTGTCACGCTTAACCTTGTTATTTAGCCACTCAACAGGCAGGAGCCAGTCCCTTTCTCAGTAGCTTTGGGGCATATGTACCTTAAGAGGACATTACTGTGACCTTGTTTTAGGACTCAACTCAGAAGGTAACATATACTATTTTCCAATACCTTCAATATTATAGCTCCTTACATCTCTACCCAGTAAAGAACTGATTGTAAAGGAGGTTAGCCCAATCTCATTGGAAATGAGTACAAAACAAGCTATTTTCAAAGCAGGCACATATGAACCCACACAGGCAGACACAAACAGGCTACCAGACTCACCCAAACTCGATGCCAAGTCCCCCTGACAATACAAGCTACGAGCTTGACCTCTCTCCCAAGGTTCGGGCCATGATGAGTTTCTCCTCTCTCGAGCATTCTTGACTCTCTGGCTCTTGAGAAAGGCACCTGCCTGCTTCTGCGGGGATACTTCAGCACTTTCATTCAACCTGCACTTTTCAGTGTTTTGTCAGATTTCCTTTGTAGAGTCTGCTCTGCCCACAGACACCAGGAAGAATAAACGGCTAAGAATACAAACAAGGGAAGCTGCGGCCTTGAGCAGCAGCAGAGAATCCAGCAGGCAGAGTGGGCTTTTCTCTCTTTTGTTTCTTTTGAGTAGGAGACTTGAGCAACTTCCTTGCTCAGCCCAAGAATATGCCTGTCACACACTCTTTATTTGATCGCTAACAGGCTTTGCTGGTGGTTCCTAGAAAACACAGTGATGGATCTTTTTAAGGCTCACAGAGTATTCAGCTAAGTCTGCAGATGAGATGTCTGCCAGGAAATTGGGCTTGAGCAATTCTTTTTTTTAATCTTTAAAAAATTATGCTCAAGCAAAGCGCACGAGTTGCTTTGGGAGAAAAGCCCTGAAGACAGCAACTCTGAGGCTGCCTGTGATCTTGAGGCATATTTGGAAACTCAACAGGGTAGAAGAGTCAACCCAGTATAAAGGAATCCTGCTTGAAAATGCCTCGTTGAAGCAGAGAACAAAGGCACATAATAAGAATCTAATCTGAAATATATAATGTCATAACGAGAGATCCCAGTTAGGAGTTTGGTTTTTCTTTTAAAACGCCCAATGCAGAACTTCCATATGCTTGGAGCATGGGTTGCCTCACCAAGGATACAATAAGAGCAGGGCTGAGGGCCCGTTAATCACTTCATAGCTGCTGACTGAAAGGCAGAGTGCTGCATAGTTTTGTCAACTTGACAAAAGCTAAAGTCATCCAAGAGAGGGAACTTCAACTAAGAAATGCTTCCATATGATGGGGCTGGAGTGAATGATGAGGGAAGGCTCAGCCCATTGTGGGTGGGGCCACTTCTGGGCTGGTGGTCCTGGGTTGTATAAGAAAGCAGACTGAGCAGGTCAAGGGCAAGTCAGTAAAGCACCACCTTTCCATGGCCTCTGCATCAGCTCCTGCTTCCAGGTCTCTTCCCTGTTTGAGTTCCTGCCCTTAATTCCTTCAATGATGGACTATGATGTACAAGTATAAGCCAAATACGCCTTTTCCTCCCCAGCTTGTCTTTGGGCATGGGGTTCCATTGCAGCAATAGAAACCCTAAGTGAGACAGGCAACAAACAGTTGCAAGAAAGTCTCCAAAACATTTAACCAGCAACTGGAGGTGATCCTAGAAGCATTTTGGAAATTAAGCTTATTGAAAGTCCCAAGTCCAAAAGATGCTAAAGATGAAGATAAATTGATAATATGATTTTAAATGATGTCAAATTCTTATCCACTCTCACAAAATCTTCTTGATTTAACTATAAAATAAACATTTAAAAATTAGCCTGAAAACCTTTCAGAAGACAAATATAATCTATGGGTTAATGAATCTTGATATTATTTACTTTAATTAATTTTTATTAGTTAATAAAATGTGAGAAATTCAGGACTATAAATTCCTAGCACATAACTTTTTTTTTTTTTTTTTTAGTTTTTCTAAACATGGTTTTTCTGTGTATCCCTGGCTCTGCCTCCCTAGTGCTGGGATTAGAGGTGTGAACCACCATGCCTAGCAATTACAAACAGCTGTGAACTGCCATGTGGGTGCTGAGATTTGAGCCCAGGTCCTATGGAAGAACAGTCAGTGCTCTTAACTGCTGAGCCATCTCTCCAGCCCTGACCAATTTTTTTTTTTTAACTCAATAGGAGAACAAACTTTAAGTCAAAGGCATTGTGTTTCATGGTGACATTACCTCAATCTGTCAAACAAGGATTTATTGAGGGTACCATGTCCCAGACAGACACTGTCAGAAGGTTTCTAGAAATACATTATGGAGCCAAGCAGATGTGACTCTGGTTTTCACTATGTCCAGAGTTTATAGGAAGAGCATGTAATAAGAAATTAATAAACACATGAAGAGTAAAGGCTAAGTCAATGACAGTCAGAAGTGAGAGATGCGTAATAACAGAATGTATCGTCTACTACAGCGGTCAGGGATGATTTCTTGGAGAAGTGACATTATGAAGAGGTCTTGAGAATGATGACCCAGTTGAGAAAAATGGGCACAGGTTGAAAGAGAAAGAGGTGGGAGTGTTTGTGTGCGTCCTGTGTATGCAAAGTCCAGGGGCAAAGTAAATCTATGCTGAGTTGAGCACAGAAGTAGCACTGAAATGGCCTATGTAGGTAGAGCATTGTGGCTGAAGGCAAGGAGGAGAAGAAAAAGCTTAGGGTGCTGGACCAGCAAGGAAGCCAGCATAACAGCTGAGGAAAGATGCTAGTGGACCAATGAGGTAGAAAGTACATGGGGAGGTAGACTCAAGGCATCTTGAAGGCATCATGCAAGGTAGAAGGTAATGTGTATGCATAATGTATATACGAAAAGTGAGGACATGAATCTGTGAATATGGGTGTTCTGAGAAAATGAGAGAAAGAAGGCATGTTGTCTGAACAGTTAAACAATTTCACTTTTGCTGAGTTAGGGAAGAATGCTGGATACATGGTTTCAGGCTGGAATGTAAAGTCAAGGGTTGTATTTGGAACACATTAAATGTGAGATGCTTTTGAAATACCTGACTGGGGAGGTCAAGTAGGCAGAAGAGTTTCAGAGGGGAAGACAAGGGCTGGAGATGCGGTTTTATGAGTCATGAATGTGTGAATTGCACTAAAGCTCTGAGAGCTGGCAAGTTACTCAGGGGGAGAAGCGGAGAGAGGTCTGGGAGAACTGAAAGGACCCAGATGCTCAAAGAACCAATATCTAACCTGTGGATCAGAAGAGATGGGGCAGAAAGGGTGAGAAGTAGGAATGTGTGGGGCCACAGAAACCAGAGGATGAGGGCAAGAATACTGGAAGAGCTAGCATCCTGCTTCAGTTAGAAGATTACGGGAGGAAGGGAGGGAGCAGTTTGCTGGTTTTTAAGCAGGTGTGTCAGGGTGACCTTGGCTGGAAGTGTGATAGACTTGGGGAAGTGGAAGCCAGATGGGTGGTGGGCTGAGAAATGAAGGGTCAGGTAGGGAAGCTAGTGTTTGCAATGGTTACTGTCATTTCTAAAGTTTTAATTGTGGTAAAATAGAGGATAGAAGATGAGCATCGTCACTGTTTCCGAATGGACACTTCCATAGCAGTATATGCTGTCCAGTGCTTCTTAGACAGCCTCACCATCCAACTCCAACGTGGTCTCACTCTGGAAGTCTGTCCTGCTAAAGGCTCACTCCGCAGATCCTCCTCGTCCCGAGCCTCCGACTTCTTCTATCCCACAGTTTTTACTGATATTAAATTGTTTTTTTTTTTTTACTGTAGGTCATATAAATAAGATCACATACTTATTTTGCGACTGGCCTATCTTAATAAAAGCCCTAAAGATTCATTCCAGTTGAAGTGCATGTCACAATCTCATTTATCTTGAAGACTGAATAATACGGATGGCCCTATGTACCTGTTGTTCCTATACCCAAAACTCAAGGAAACACAGAGCAAGATATTTGGAAATGTCTTGGTATCTATACTGAACATAAACATTCTTGTTATTGTCCTGTGAGCAACACCGAGCTACTGATAATAGTGCTTACATTGTAGTCATCATCTGCGAACAAGGGATGAGTTAATGACTGGGAGAGGGCTACACAGGTGAAATAAAAACATGGATCCATTTTGTAAAAGAGGCTTGAGCATCCTCAGATTTTGATGTGTCCAGTCTGTCCTATATTTCCTTGCAAGACTGTATCACACTTGTTTCCCCCCCCCTCCCCATTCATTAACCCCATTAATGCATCTGTACACACCATTTGCTTCTGTCCCCTGGCTACTATGAAAAGGGCTGCAGTGATTTTTGGGTGCCCAGGCCAACAGTTCTTTGTGGCAAGAGCTGGAGGGAATGTGTAATCGTGGCTTCGTTGTTTTCCCCCAAGCTGAGAGAAACGAAAGCATGTTTGTATGCTGTTAGTATTGACTTCAAGGGGGAAAGACAACCGCTGAGCAGAAAGAGGAACAACTGGAGGAAGAGACAATGATGTGGGAGAGGCAGCACTTGGGCAGAGGACAAATACTTGCTCTGCAGAAAAGAAGAGGGTGGCGTGGCTGGAGACACAGGTCCTTTGATGGCTTTGGTAGGGGGTGAAAGGAAGAGTCCTTCAAATTGCTTTGATTTTTTTTCTGAAGTGTGATGAAAACTCGTCAGCTGGTGCTGGTGGAAGAGAGGATGAGAAGAGATGTGGAGAGAAGGGGTGGGGTGGCCCATTACAGGATAGTTTCTGATCTGACTTCTCCTTATTCCTCAAGGCAGAACTTACATAGTGTTCTGACAGCTGCTGCCTCCACCATGTTTTGATTGTGATTTAATTGGTGTTGGGTGAGGCCCAGTTATTGTGATGTTAAAATTCCCCTATTTGACTGCCATGGGTTGAGAATGACAGAAAGATGAACACTGTGTTCACTCCTTCTGACATCTGAAAACGTTGAACACACAGTGTAAAGAATAGAACGGGGATAACCTAGACCTGGATTGGGGGTCAATAGTGAAAGCACGAAAATTCTTAGCTAGAACAACAATGTTGCTTTTTTAAAAAACATTGATTACATAGCATGGTGAATATAGCTGGCAACTGAGTACTGTGCATTCCGTTATCACCAAGAGAGGAAACCTCAAATAGTCTCATCACAAAATCAGTCAAGCATTTGGGGTGATAGATATGTTAATTAGTTTGATTTAATCATTTCACATCATATTAAAAGAAATCTCAGCACCACTTTGCACTGCACAAAACACCCACAACTATCATTTACCAATATAAAACAGAGGAAAGCTCCCCAGGTGAGCCTAATTTGCCACGAGGTTGAGACTGTTTTCGAGTAGGAAAGGCAACTAGTTACAGAAAAATGGCAGGGTTCCTGAGAGTGTCGAAGCCCCCAACTTGAGATTCGTAATAATACATTTCAAGTGAAATGAGCCGTTGAAAATTGTAGAATGGGTGTGTGTGTGTGTGTTTCCTGCCCTACATGTTCAGCAAGACTCATTAGATGTTTTTTCTTCTTCAACCCACTCAATTAAGAGCTCATCTATTTCCCACCAGTTTCACTGTCTATAACGGTCACAGTTAATGTCATTATATGCCCAGATATCGTGCATAACAGTCCTCACAACGGTCACTGTGTCCACTCTGCAAAGAAGAAAGTGAGGTTAAAGGGAAAACCAGGCACATGTCAACACACACAGATAATGAACCATGGCATGGCATCTGTGTCTAGGAAATCTGGACCTTAAGTCTGTGCTCAACCCCCCACCCCCCCCAAGCCAATGCATGATCTAAACATGGACCTCCAGCCCTGTCCTTCTTGATACACAAATAAGACAGGAGAATTAACAAGAATTCACTTGGGAAGGACCCCTTCATAGACCTGGAAGAGACACTTTGATAAATTGCTAGCACCAAGCATGATGGTGTATCACAGTACTGGGGAAGATCAGGAGTTCCAGGCTAGCCCAGGTGACAAAGTGAAATTATATAGCAAAATAAATAGGTAAGAAAGAAAGAAAGAAAGAAAGAAAGAAAGAAGGAAGGAAGGAAGGAAGGAAGGAAGGAAGGAAGGAAGGAAGGAAGGAAATAAAGTAAACACACAGAAAAACTTATATAAGACCTTCCAGGATATACAGGTATAGTGAAAGGTGAAGGGTGGGCCTAGTTAAAGCTGGCAATGCAGTAGCTGAGCAGTGGCCTGCAGGTAACGCAAGCCTGGAGAAGAGCTAAACTTCTCCCCACATACTACAGGAAAAGGCTTCAAAGGCAAGCCAGGAGTCAGGGGAACTTTGGCATAAAGGAATATCTGAGGCAGGTTTGCAGACTTTCATCTTCCCCCATGGAATCCTGAGCATCCACACAGCCCCATGCTAAAGCCACTGGGGCAGTGAACTGTGCAGAGAATGTGGCCAGGGTAGGGTCTGGGCCAGTTCTACAGTGGAAGGTACAGAAAGAAGCTGTTGTATCTGGCTGTGGCACCAGGGACAACCTTCTGCTTTCAAAGTCCCCTGAACATGAACAATCTTGTGATTCGGACTCACGAGACCCAGTATTGCCTCCCCTAGCTCCCAGCCAGTCCTCTCTC
Organism: Lophiomys imhausi; assembly: GCA_907164525.1. NCBI lineage: Eukaryota > Metazoa > Chordata > Mammalia > Rodentia > Muridae > Lophiomys > Lophiomys imhausi. The sequence continues at coordinate 3,316,423 of CAJQZJ010032004.1, read as the reverse complement.
TGGCTTCTAGACTCGTACATGCTTTCCCAGTCCCAAAGACATCAGGTCTCGTGACAAACATGATTCCTATTCCAGAAGTTGTTTCCCGGCTGTAACAAGTGTTAACACAAGTTTCCTACATGTCTGAAGGTTTGGAGGAACATGGCACCAAGATCCTGTAAAACATTATTGCTGACACTATCCACAGCCAGAGACAGTAGCCCTCTTCAGACCCTTTTCTAACACATTTGCATCTCTTTAAAGGTACAGGGAGCCATCGTCCCTCTGGATTTAGCACATTCCTGATTTCATGCCCTGTTCCAATCAGGGGCTGCTATGTTCATTTGAAATCTAATCTTCGTTCTGTCCCTGACAATGAGCTCAGCAAGGCTGAAGGAGGGTGAATGAAGAAGGTGAGTTGTCGAGGGGCCTTCCTTCAGTGGGTGATTAGCAGAACTGGAATTGAAATCTAGTGTTTTCGACCAAAGGTCTGCACTTTGGAATTAGAATCTGATGTATTACTATAAGGAGTCATTTTGGCATCTGCCACCAATGCTTCAGCAGGACAAACATCCCACGACCTTCTATCAGCTCCTTCCAGGAGATCAGAGGCAGCCCAGTGCTTGAGGGAACGCCAGCCTTCAGTTGATGGAAAGACTCCCTGTGCTCAGGATGCAACCCTGCAGAAGGGATGGGGTTTAAGAGTGACTTCATGCTAATGACTAGGATGATGCCATAACACTTACCAAAAAAAAAAAAAAAAAAACCTTCCCCCAGTCTGTGTTTGGGGAGAATCCATGCCATTCCATTATTCTTGCTTGGTTGGAACTTTGTTTTTGATGAGGTTGAAACAGAGGCTCCTAAAGATTAAATGGGGCTCATGAAGAAGGAAGTCTCTAGCTCCAACCAGAGCAGACATTTCTGCATCATGGGAAAGAGGCTTACCTCAAAGGACCTCCTTACTGAGGAAAACCTAGAAGACACTGATGGTGCTTCCTCATGACCTCCTTCTTCAAGCCCTGCCTGCCCTTGGTTCAGGTCCCCTTGTCTCCTAATCACATCCCCTTTGTCAGTTTCTCTTTCCCTGTATCCCTCTGTCTCTCTCCATCCTCACTAAATGCATAATTACCGCCTGCATCCTCCCAAATGTTCAAGAACTCAGTGTGCAGACCTTGTGCAAGGACTCTACCATGGATATACACCATGATGTCCCTCTTGTCAAGCTCTCCAAAAGCTGTCCTAATCAAAATCTGAGGCATCTGGCTAGAGAAGCACTGGGGCTTGGGAGGAGGCAATGTGTATGTGGCATGCAGCATAAATGGCACCTTTCACTTGTGCTCCTGTATCCACCCAGGCACAGTCCAGGAAGAAAATACAAATGGTGCATTGGCTGTCAGAATATGATGGATGCTACCAAACTTACAAATCCATAACCTGGCCCTTGCTCTTCATTCCTTCTCATAAGCTCTCTTAAGATGTCTGGTTGTTTTTGCAACTTGCCTGTAGGGTAAATTGTACTGGAGAGTTCAGCAATTGTCTGGTCTGCCTGTCAGGTTTTTTCTTTGTTTTTTTGTTTTCCTCTCTCATCACAAATGAGAAGTTGCCTCTGTGCTATGCATACACTGGAGTCTCCTGTGAGTTTGGTCACTGTGAGTCAACTTGTGTTAAAGGGAATCTGGGGCACTAACAAGGTCGAGTTTCTGGACATGTCAGACCTAGGTGTGACTTTGCGGTGTGGTGGTTCACTCAGATCTCACCCTGGAAGGCTCCTGTGGTCAGCTCTCTTGCCTTCTCCCAGGGGGCTGGTCTCCAAACTTCTGTACTCCTTTAGTGAAAAGGCAGGAGAAGAAAGGGCTCAGGCAGATCTGTAATAAAACCCCAAGTGTGACAGTCTCTATGGAGTTGGGGGCGGGAGAGAGTTCCTGTCAGTGTCTGTGAACCAGAGATGAAGCACAGGTTACAGATGAGAGGGCTTACCCGGGCGGTGGTGGCTCACGCCTTTAATCCCAGCACTCGGGGGACAGAGGCAGGCGGATCTCTGTGAGTTTAAGGCCAGCCTGGCTTTCAAAGTGAGTCCAGTACATCCAGGGATACACAGAGAAACCCTGTCTCAAAAAAAAAAACCCTCAAAACAAAACAACAACAACAAAAAACAAACAAACAAACAAAAGATGAGAGGGCTTAAGCATCAGTGTTCTTTGTAAATGCCACATCCTTGTATAGTCGACGCAAACTCAGAAAGGTAGACACACCAGAGGAGTTTTTGGCACATGATAGGTAATTAATAAATATTTGTTGGGTGAATGGCACACGCTTGGTCAATAAGCCTATGTGGGCAAAAAAAATGTCCCAAACAGCAAGACTCCATGTCCTTCTCAGACTGGAAAGATTATGAGGAGATTTGAGATACGTGATCAATGTATGGCAACAGCCCATGTGGTCTAAGGAACAGACTGTCTATTCACACACTCACTCAAATTGTATGGAATTAAATGCTGGAATATGTGTCCCCAAATCTTGAAAATATACAGACCATTTCACCTGACTGTTGGACTAACAGTAAAGGATTGGCAGGAATTCAGAGAGTTCTCCTTACAACCATCAGTTGTAGGAATTCAGAAGCAACCTGTGTCCAGTCACAGCCGATGAGCTAAATAAAATACAAAACTCCAAGCTGTCAGTCACTTGGCTGTCACTTGTGGGTAACACATTTATGCAAGACAGATGTAGAAAGCAATAGGAAAACAGCTAGAAAGTGATTCTCAATTCTATAAATTATTTGCATTAAGCGACCTAAAAAAAAAAAACCCATGAGAAATAGTTATCTCTGAATAGTGTACCCTTATTTACACTTTTCCATGGTTTTTGACTGACTTATGTGTTCTGATTTTTCTGCCACTTACACAGCTGCAGTAATTTTTTAAAAAAAAGAAGTTATGGTTAAAAAAACTGAAGTTATTAAATTTGGACAATTTCCAAATAGGCTTTATTTGGATAAACAAAGTTATATTTGCTCAGAAGCAAAAGAAGGAGCTGACCCTAGCTGTGCGTGTGTGGTGAGCTGATTGCTAGAAGTCTGTTCTACACTTTGAGAGTATCCTGGTAGCAAAGGCCAAAAGGAAACCACAGGAGGTAGTGCTGTTTTCACTTGCCAGGAGGGGGAGGCTAATAGATTCTCCCGCAGGGGTAAATCCCTTCCAGACACAAAGATGGAAAGGAATGCCTTTGTTAACGTATTAAGGCTCATGCATATTCTTTATATGGTGATCATTCAAAGAACCAATTTTAGAAATTTCTTCGAGAAAGTTCTTAGAAATCAAGAAAGTGTTGAGAACAACAAGGGAACAAAACCACAGTTGGTTATCACTGAGTATTGAGCATTGCTGGAAGGATTTGGGGATCAAACCCATTTGTAATAAATTGAGGGTCAGAGGGCCGAGATAACTGACTCAGTGAACCAGAAGAGCAGCGTTAGAATTTGAGCATCTTAATTTGGTTCTTCGTGCAAACCCCTGCAATCTCCGTCCTCCTTGCCTGTGTCTTGTCTGCTTATACCTGTGTCACCATGTGTGACACGGACTTGCCATTTATCTCTCAAACCTCTGTTCCCCACCCCCTGTGTGTCATTGGTCTCTCTGTCTCCTCTCTTGCCATCCACTCCAGATGTGCTCTGCAAGCCGGAGTCTTGTGGGGGTGGGTTGGCTGACTGCAGTTAATGAGGGGACTATCCATAGATGTAAGTATTAGGATAATGTTGCTCAATTTACACAGCTTTGAAACTTAAGTCATGTTAAGGGTTAATGATACCAAGCACAAGAGTACTGACTAAACCCTGAATGCTTACCAAGCACCAGGTGTGACTCCAAGCCTTCCCCATACACTACCTGGTTTCATCATCACAATTCTCTCAGGTGGGAGCTCTCCTTGGGCCAATTAACAGATGAGAGCAATGGAGTACAGTGCAGAAAAAAAGTCTTGTTACAAGCAGGAGATGGCGGTTCCTAGCAGAACACATCATCTATTTGGAATCTAGACCTTCACTTCCTAACTGCCCAGGGCTCCTGCAGTGATAAGAATAGTTGTTGTGCCTGCCTGCCATTGACTGAGATGTGTTGAGCTGGGCACCGAGCTCAGTCTATGCTGACCTCCCATGACTTGCATTTCATTTGGAATGATGTTACTTATTCAAGTCTAAGCCAGCACCTTAGTTATGAAGCTTGGGTGGAGACCCATATCTCATTCATGTCTGCGTCCTTTCTAGCAGGTCAAATGCAAAGGAAAAGATCCTCACAACAGGGCACCCACTGAGCCTTTGCACAGGAACTGGGCAGAACAAGGACTTTACTCACCCCTAAGTGGACTCAGGATTTGTAGTGTGTCCTACCTGGGCAGCAGTGGGTACAGGAAGTTTTTCTTCACTGACCACCCCAATCTCTGGGTGTGGCTACTTTTCCATAGAGCCACTCAAATCCCTGTCCAGCTCATGACCCACCCCCACTGCAGCAAGGATGGAGGTTCCAGCTCTTTACCTACTTTTGGGTTCCCCCAAATCTCAGGTTCATTGGTATACATGAAGGCATGGTTGCCCTTAGGTATCTTTGTGTAACTACAGGCCCTTTTCAGGGTTTGGGCATCGGAAAAGGCTCCTGGAAGCAGTGGAGTTCCATCTGTGATATTGAGAAACAGCTGGCATTGAGATTTTTGGGAGGGGTCAGAGGGACATGGTTGAGGGACAGAGATGCAGTGAGGTTGCTGTTGTCAACCTAGGGACAGAGCAGTGGGTTGTGTGTGCCTTTCTGTTCTCTGTCCCCTGTGTGTCACTGGTCTCTGTGTCTCCTCTATTGCCACCCACCCCAGATCTGCTGTTCCTGTCACTCATTTTCAAACCCACCTTCAAACTGTTCTTCTCCTTGGATTAGTGATCAGTGAGTCCACCAACACCCAGAGCAAGGTGCGCAAGTGCCTATCTACTACAGAATATCAGGGAGTCAAGTGTTCTCCTCACCCTTGCTGTGGCCTCATTAACTTTCCTCTTCTTCCTCAATGGGACAATACCTGGCTCCCTCTGCTCCCTCTGGTCCAGGTCTGGCCTCCCTCCTGTTTTTCCTGGTGTGGTGGGGAAGCTCTGGGTTACAGTAACAGCAGGTATGGGTGTGAAGTCACCAGCTTTCCTGGGTGAGTGGGATATGCTTGCGTTGGCTTACCACTACCCAGAAGCAGGGGCACCTCAAATGTTTCTCCCTATTCTGGAAACTCAGTCTCCCATCCAGCTCCCACCGAGGTTGGAAAGTGCTTCCTAGTTCGGAGAGCACTCTGTAGGTGTGAAGAATGGGAGTGTGAGGTGTGTGCTCTGACTGAATTTCCTTGGCTAAGATTGCTAATGGAGTGGAGGAGAAGTCCTGAGGGCTTCCTCCTGACTGAGATAGACAGCATCTGCTGCCCACATGTAGCTCTGTGTAAAACTCCAGTTCATGAACTAGCCCATCAAACCCTCATTTGCCTTGAACTTCCTAAGAGATGCAGGTTGTGCAGACATGTAAGCCATGTTGGAGCTTGAGGTCTCTCTGCCTTCCATCCTCTGAGAGACATCTGGTGCTCCTCACATGGAAGAATTTTAAGATATTGTTGTTATCCCATTCAGGTAAAAAAGAAAAAAATGCCTCCAGTGTTAATTTCTATAAATGACAAATTGATTTGGGATCTTTGAATGCAATCCTCAGACTAATGAGTACTTTATAGATATGTGCCATGATTACTTAGAAAGGCAACAGTCTGGGAGACCAGAAGCCAGACATTCGCCTAGTGGAGAGTCTGCCAAAAGGCATGCAGGAAGGGCTCTTGGGGGTAGGGGTAAAGTTGAAGTCCATCTTCTTAGCATTTTGATATGAAATTTGTCATCTACAAATGAATTGGGCCACACTCATACTTTTCTGGATGTGGACAACCTTGGGCTGTCAAATTGGCTATGCCTGCTAGTCCTTGTTGCCTGTCTGTCTATCTGCCATTCATCTCTCAGTTATTAAATGAGGGGGAAAGGCAGTGGGAAGGACAGGAAGTAGAGGAGGGCTGTATGACATGTATTGGAGTTGCTCAGAGTTAGAGAGAAGGGACGTGAGCCTCCTGTTGTCTGGGCTAAAAACTCAAGGTCACCCAGCTTGATTCTTCTCTTTCCTTCACACTTCATGTTCCCTTTCCAGGCAAGTGTTAGGTGTAACATGATATATTTGGGGGAAAGTCAGACTCATACAGCTTCTTGTACTCAGAAAACAATGGCTATGTTCTTCAGATTTTTGTTTTGTTTTGTTTGTTTTATGCGATGTGATCTCATAGGATAGCCCAGACTGTTCTCAAACATGCAATCCCTCAGCCTCACCCATGGATTTGCAGCCATGTTCCACTTTGCTCCAATCCTCTTTTCTTGCCATGGCTCACAGCATTCACTCCGTTGTGCCCTCTGCTGTCACCTTTGAATCTGTCTCTTCCCTTCCTCTCTCACACGTGTCCCTCTGCAGACCAGCCAGTGTGTTCCACCCAGGTCCCTCTATGGCATGTGCTCCCTCCCTTTGAAAGGCCTGGTCTCCCTGTTATGGAGGGCTGAGTGCATGCTTTCCTTCCCAGGTGTGCTGCCTCCATTAGATGGTCAAGTGTGTACCTTTTGTGGTATGGAATACTTTGCACCCCAGAAAATTGCATATATCTTCTTTATGCACCTGCATTTGGTCATTGGCTGTCTCCACTCAAGGTATGGATGGAGAGGCCCATAGATGAGGGACCTCTCATCACTTATCCTAAACCCTAGTACCTGGAATACAGCAGGGAACTTAATAGATACTCGAGAGATGAAAAAAGAAGAGGCCACATGCACTTATTTATATCCAGAGAAGTTTTGGCTCTCATGCTTTGTATGTGATCCCCACTATGAGGCGAGGGAAGCAGAAGAGATATAAAGAAGTCCCAAATGCTGGTTCAAGCCTGGGAGAGTCTTCAGACTTGGTCACCAATTCCCAGGCTCTAGAAGTCTTTCAGTTTAGGTATCTTTGTTAAAGCACACGGGAAATGAACCTTAAGGAGCTTCAGGTATTCAGTAAAAAGAACTGCTACAGATGTGAACAAATTCTCACTGAGATGAACATGTTGCCAGTGACAGGACCCGAAGCTTTCCCTCCAAGAATGGGTTCATGGGTCATGACGAAGGGCTTAGCAGAAGGTATTGCTTCTCTCCATCTGACTTCTACTGCATATGATGCAGTCCCCACCAGGGGCTGGTGCTAATTCTTAGAGCTTGGACTTCTACCTTCCAGAGATGAGAACTAGGTGTATATGGCTTTTCTTTGTCTGCTTTATAAAGCACCTACACTGTGGCTTGGGTACTTGTGGGACTGGGGAGTCACATAACTAATACATTTCAGAGTAGGAATCAGAATCAGACCTCAACTTCTAGGCAGGGCTTTCTTGCTGTTTTAAAGCCTTCATATGGAGAAGAATAAATCAGCTTTAATATAAGTCCTCAATATATCCCAAAATAGTTATTCTACTGGTAGAAAAGTATGTAACAGGCTAGTGAGTAGGGTTGGGAGGGTGCCTTGTGTGTCAGTCTTTGCAAGTCACAGACCAAAAGCTGCTTTAAGAGGAAATACCCAGAGGACAAGGAAATTATGAAGTTGGAAGGGTGCTGAAGATCAGAAATGAAAGGCTCTTATTGTTTTCAAGGAAAGATGCAGTTTGAAGCTGGTGGCAAGAGCCACATTAAGAGCATAATGTTGAAGCTGGGGCGGTGAGAAAGCAGACAGCAGATTTGTACCACACTCATTTTCCCCAAATGCCGTTTTCTAGTCATAAAGTTGGAGAAGTAAGAAAATGTCATCATTCATGTACTGTGGGAGGGTTTCATCTCAGAGGCTCAAAAAGAGATGTAAGAAAGGCAAAAACTGCTCAAGGGAAAGTGGGAAGGTCTGAGAATGGGTCATATTCCCCAGGACGTAGGCAGTGCTCAGTGTAAGAGGATGGCAGACTGAAAGGTATCCAAGAGGTTCAAGGAGAGAGAGAGAGAGAGAGAGAGAGAGAGAGATGCTGGGAGGCACATGGGCAAGGCATAGCAGTGTAGAATGTTCAGGCTGTAAGGAATGTCCCTGCCTCACATTATCACTGAGGCCAAAAAAGCCTAGGTTCAGTGTGGGTGGCAAGACTCATGAGTTACTTGTTAAGAACAGTCAGACATTCTGTTCTCCAGCTTGCCTTTCCAACCTGCTAGCATAACTGTTAATAATAAGAGCAGAAAAAGCAACATTAATTGAGCAAATTACGCTGTAGGGTGACTTATACATGTTCACTTCTTAAGTCTTTAGGAGATACTGTTGGGACATAGGAGACCATTTTCCTTATTTTGTCGATGAGTTACACTGGAGGGACACACACCTGATGATTGACAGCAAAGACTAGAGCTCTGAACTCTGGACCATCAGATTAGATGGCCTGGGCATGGCTGGGCACTGTGAGCATCTCTTTGCTCTCTTCATGCTCAGCCCTGAGTCATCCCCTCTATCTGGTGGACAGCAGATCGGGTGGGAGCTGTTACTGTCCTAGGTGCTGAACCTCTGTTTGTAAGCCGTGAAGTGCTAGTGGACATAAAAGAAAGGTGCCTGACTGGTTTTACTTTAAAGTTCATTTATAAAGAGATCCTGTCATCTCACAGTTCCATGACCTGTGTGGTGTCAGATCACTGTTTTTCTAGACATTCCAGATTCTCCCAGGTCATTGTTCCTCTTAGTGTTGACAGTGATTAACCGAGAGCAACTAAATTCAGCATGGATCTCATCCACACAGCATCACATCATCCAATGCTTGGTTTGACTTTGTGGGGGCCCAATCCTATCTAAGTCCTCATATAACTGATTGTAACTAAGGACCCTTATGATATCAGAACAAGCAAAAATGACAATCTCTTTTCCCAAAGAATAAAAGAGATCATGTGTGGAGAATTTTTCTAAGCCAAACAAACTGACTTCTGTGTGGTACCCAGAGTCTAGCAACTAGTATTAGAGACTGTCCTGTCAACTTATATCATCTTCCCAAAAGGATTACAGATGGGAGTCAAGGAAAGGAAAGGGGGAGAAAAAAAGAGGAGGAAATAAAGAAAGCTACAAACAGACAAAGGGAGATGATGTAGAAAGGTCAGACAAGAAAAGGAAATGAAGTGTCAGTGTGCTCAGCAAAGGGAATAAGAAGCAGTGGCTTCCTCTGAGTATCACTTATAAAATAAATTTTCATCAGCTTCACAAATATCAACCTTACAAACTCTCTCACACACACACACATACACCCACCCTATATCCTTCTTTTATGGAAATCTGCATTAGGATTTACAAATTGTAATGTGACAACCACAGATCTGGAATAAAAATCCCTTCCCAGATCTACCATATCCAAAGTCCATGAATGTCTCTTCTCATTACACTGCACTCTTTGCTTACACCGTCCTATGAGCAGTGCTTGGTCATGAAATCTTCCCAAAATGATTACAGATGGGAGTCAAGGAAAAGAAAGGAGGAGAAAGAAGAGTCTCTCTCCAACCCCACTCCCTCCAGGAAACTTTGCTATGTTACCATATCTGCAAGAAATAATCCCCCTCCCAGGTTCTCCATGATTCTTAGACTACACAGCTATTCCAACACTTATCACAGGTTATTTTGTGATATGATAGAATAATCCTGAGGCTTTCTTCTTCATTTGAGTTCTGTGTGATTTTTGGAAGGCAGGGGTCTATTTTCTCTTTTGGGATCTTGTCTCTTATAATACCAATCATGTTGGTTTACAAATCTGGTACATCATCATGCTTAAGCACATAGGATATTTTTAGAATTTATGTAGGACTCAATTTATAGAGGTGGCTTTGCCATGAAAGAACCTTGAAACCATGTCTGATTCATGGTCCATTTTACAGAGTGTTCTAGGCTATGTGTAGGGTGATCAGACTAGGACTCATAGTAAAGAAAATTCTAGACAGGCATTACAGTATCTTCCTACACTAACTCAAAGGACCAAAATCTATGGAGCTATCTCCTGCCCTCTGCTTCTGCAAGGCTAGCAGACAGGAGGGTGTCTATTCTGGAACCTATTCATGAACCCAAGAACGCCCAAGAAAGATGTTCCTGGCAAGAACTTCTCTAAATGAATATGTGTGTGAATTTGGAATTGTGAGAAATAAACCACACTTCCTCTTACTCTTTATAGGAAAGATAATTGCACACTGGATCAGAAAGGAATGAATCAGTTGCTTGGAATTTCTGAAGTTTTCTCCCAGCAATTCAAATAGATACTATTCTGGTGAGATCTTTTTATGTGCTAAACAAAAGTCCTTGTTTTGAGAATACACTAGTGCCAGAGATGTAAGCTTCTGGCAATCTAACTGTAGGAATCCCAGAGGAGGCACCTACCAGTTCCGTGGCAGCATTAGACACATATTTACAGAAGATCTTCATGAAAGTCCCGATACTTTTAGGGTACAAATTCTATGGTAACCCCCCCCCTCAAATACATGTCTGCCTCCCCCTCCCCACAAGAAGTACCAGCAATGTAACATGTCTAGACACAGCAGCAAATTTTAAATCCTAGTGTCTCTGAGACCTTGGCTCTGTCTCCTTTTCATGAAGAATGTGAGGGTAGGTGTGTTATTCCTCTTTTCCTTCATCACGTTATTCATGATATGTCACCAGAAGCTGGAAGGCCCCTGGGTTAGATTGTCACCACATGATCTCCCGCTTGGAACCTCCCTTCCTCTACCTTGACTTGCCCATGAGACCTGAGAAGCACCCAGCTTCCTCTGACTTTCACATCTCTGGCTCCATACAGGAGTGCTGAGTCTTCTTGTTTAAGGATAGGACTATCTCAGCATCTCAGGCATCCTCTAAATGGGCCAGTTACACGGACTTCTGTGATGCAGCAGAGAAAGCATAGTAGGAAGGATAGTTCCCCCTGTGATGAAAGAGTATTTTGAGGGCAAAGGTTTGCATGGTGGTTTAAGTAGTTTTTATTAAAGAGTGGGTTCCATGGAGCTACTCCATATTCCAGCAGAACAGTTTGCTAATTAGGTGCCTCATTTCTGCTTTGCACTCTAGGATTTCGTGCAGAACACTAGATTGTAGTGATTCGCCTGACAAGCTTGTGAAGGTAGCCTTTCCTCTTCTTTCACATATACGAGCACTTTCTCATCTGCCAGTAGAGGGTCGAGGAGCCTGCAGACCCTTTCCAGGTCATTTGAAGATTCATTTACTCAACGCCCTGTCTTTCAGTAATAACACATGCATCTGTCCCAGATAAGGGAGACTCATATCTCAAGGGTTTAAAAATCGCCAGGAGGCGCCTTGTTATTTTGGTTGTTTTATTACATTGCGAACATTGGTACAAGGTTAAATACATAGAGAGACAGACATCAGAAGGCTGAAAAAAGCATGCACATCAACATATTTGTACATACAAAAGGGCACAGAGACACTGGCAGAGCATACAGATACACATACAGTACAGACAACAGGCACAGGATGTGTCTACATTCTACATGAAACAGCATAGGGTTCAGAAAGCAGATGAAAGTTGACAAACATAGTTTGACATAATCAACATCCATTTTCAGTATACATTCAACAACAGCACACAAAGCATTAACACATCTCTGGGGGGGGGGGTAAGAAGGTTTAGGGAACCCCAGAGAGCTTGTTGCGGATCATCTCTGGCTGGGCTTGGAGAGTATGAGAAAAACCAGGTGACAAAACAAGGAAAGCAGGGGCAGGAAACCCTTGAGGCTAGATGGGAGCAATGAGGAGGGATACTCAAAGGCACCAGATCCTCAGGACCCTGGTGATAGCAAGAAGATCAAAACTGTCTCGGTGGTCCAACTGAGCTCTGTCCACACCCTTAGTCCACACTCCACCTCTGTCCTCCAGTATCCAGTATTGACAAACTCAGGGCTTGGAAATGACCAAAGAGGAACTTGCTCTGACTTTGCTGTCTGACTAGGTTTCCAGCACTGAGTAATAGGCAAAAGATACCCCTCTGTGTGTTGAGAACTTCCAGTCAAAATCTCCATGCTGTCAGTCTCAGGGTTCAAGCTCTAGCTTGGTCACCAACCAGCTAGACTCTCACAGGAAAATCACCTTACCTCTCTGATCCTGTTTCTTTATCTGTGATAGGACGGTCTTAGGAGACGACCTCTAAGACTCTTCAAAATTGTATACAGAGAAATGAAGTTAAGTTTTAATAGCATCACTTTCTGAAGGAGAAATAAAACAAAACCTGAAACGGTTGATCAAAGGCAATCCAGCTTCCCAACCCTCCTTCCTACACCACACATATCCCCAGTGAGGTCCTTGAGGCATGGCTCTGTGCCCAAACCACCCTCAAAAGGCTACCTCTTGTCCTGTTGAGAGTAGGCTTCAGGAAGCTAGGAATCCACTATGGTCTCCCAGTTAGATGATGTGACTCCAGGACCCCAGAGCCTGGTAGGTAGAGACTGCATTTACTTTGGACCATTTGTACCTTCACATGCCAGAGTGGATAGACTGAATCTGTACATGCTTTCCAAGTATTGCAGCCTTTTATGTGTTCCTGAGGACCAAGGGGGAAGGGCCTCTGAAGAACCAAAGTGGAAAAAAAAAGTGATTTGGTGTCAAGGAATTGTCCACTTCCTAATAAAGCCCTGGTGAGAGCACAACAGTGCCCTTACCATGTTTGTCCATCATCCCTTCCCTTGTCCCCTCTGACTCCACCATCAAGAGAAGAAACAAAATCCCCCTTTCCATGCCCCTGACACCATTGGAGCCTTAGAGGGTGTGTGATGGGAGGCTCCCTGTCTCTGGATATCTCAAGGGGTGGTGCCCCACCTCAGTGCTCCGTGAAGCATGACCTTGCGAACGTCAGAGCTGTCTTCGTTCCAACCCCCCCGCCCCACCCCGTCTCTCCCTTGACCTATTGTGGGTGCTGCCAGCTCAGCAGCCTCCCATTCCTAGAGATGGGATTACATCACCCCTGGGCTTTTCTCTTCAAGTATGCAGCAAGCCTCGTTAATTCCTGAAATTAGCTCTGAGCCCTTTAATTGTCTTTTCCATCTTGAGGATGGCATCTGTTTGCTTGGCTCAACAGCAATGTTTTAGTCTATGTTCCTTAATCCTTAAGTCCTGATCTCTGAAGTCAAACAGACTTGAATCCAAGTCTGCTTACTGGCTGTGTCATCACAGTTGGTTACTTAACGCCACAGCATCTTCTATAAGTCAGGACAGAAAAACCTGCAAGCCAGCCTTAGTGAAGACTGAAGACACTCATGCAGGTAAGGATCCACAGTTCCTTGCACACATTCACCTGAAAGTGTTTCCCACTTTGTCTTCTGGTTTCCCTGTATACCTAAACATACACCACAGTCCAGCTACTTCCAATAGTATCTTCTGAGGCGATGCAAGCTCCAGTACAGCAGGCACTAACCACATGATCAATTACCCTAAACATGGCCGGTGCAACTCAGAAAATGAATTTTTAATTTGATTTCATTTGAATTAATTTAAATGGTCATCTATGACCAATGGCTTCTACATTGGAATGCACAAAACACTTTCTCTATGACAATTATCTCTGCTATACATGAGCAGAGGGCTGGCCTTAAGAACACACCCAAAAAATGTGTTGTAAAATGTGTCCTAATGTTCCACGATAGTGACAGTCGACACTATCGTGGAACTTTAGGCAGGTGAGCTCACTTCTGTGCCTTGGATTCTCATCCCCAATATTGTTGGCCAGTGTCCCAAGATCCTTTCCTCTGGAGACTGCTGTATATAAGCACACAGGATGGACACAGCATTAATGCAGGTGGCTGGTTCTGTTGACTCAGTACAATGTGACGCTCCCTGAAGTTTTATAGCTGTGTAGCCTGGTTTCCATTTCTAACCTTTCTTGGGCTACCTCTACTGATGCCTGCTATATGTCTGGAAATGTTTCCATGTGGTTAAGGAATGCAGCCTGTGATATGTGAGGCAGACTGAAGAAATGGAAGAGAGCATGCATGTGGAATCAGATCAGATTCCCTCAGCCAATACTACTGGAGTGGCCCGTCCAATTGTCTGCTGAGGCCTCAGACTCCACAGGCATAGTGTAAGGTGTTGCTCTCTGCCAATCCTCTGAGTGTGTGTGAATCTTAGTGGTTATATCTGTAGCCTATTCTAAGTGGCTGAGTAGCCGAGAGTTCCTCAGTTAAAGCAGAGATTCTTAGAACCTACCAACTATCTTATGAAGACAGACCTGTGGAGGACACGGTTGAGAGTGAAGCCTAGCCAATGTTTGTGTCTACATGTTGGTGTAATGTGTTCAGAAGACCTCTAGATGGGCTGGGACAGTCTGTAAGAGGGAGCTCCATCACTCTTCTAGGGATTGCCCCTCTGCATGGTGCTTGCTCTGTTCTGGGATGGTTGATGTGTGCTTGGGCAGCAGTGATGGGCTCATGAGCCTCTCTAAGCCCCCTGCTCTATCTTTCTCAACTCAATGATGCTAGATTCTTGCTGCTCCAGGGTACACCCAGGCCTCGCAGCATTCTTTGTCCTCTTTTAAGAGAATCGTCTTGGCTGGATATTAACTCCAAGTCCTAAGAAGGAGAGGTGTGGCCTCAGCTGTCATCAGCTCCACTCCATGTCTGGAGGCACCTGGGCTACGCTTCTGACTGAAGAGCAATGTGGCAGCATCTTCCACTCCTCCCTACCTCACTCTCTCCCTGTGCCTGAGAATAGTGACAAGAAAGCAACAGTAACACTTATTAAGAACACTATACCTGACATTAAACTGAATGGTGAAGACCAACCACCCCACCAAATCATCAAGAAAATCTGTGGTGATTAGGATTAAGGTTCAAAGGGAGCTAAGTCTATATGTGTGTGTATAATATATATACATACATATTACAACAGTGTATGAACTTATGGATGGGTGGAAAGGCATGAATGAGTGGGAGTATGGGCCAGATATAAAAGAGGAACTCTGAGAATTCTCTTTGGGAATCCTCCGTACACAGATGGCCTTAATAACTGACACTTCTTTCCCTCAGCTTCTAACTGTGTGATTTAAAAGTCTGGCCTGCAGCCAAAACAACACAACTGTTACACATTCCATAGAAAAATCAGTCCCTTAATGCTTTAAAATGAAGGGGACGGAGAGAACATGAGCCCTGAACATAGGAGCTAACACGCCCACTTAGTTCTCAGGGATGACGTTGTGGCTGACCCATGTCAGAACCATGTTCAGTATCTGTCTTCACAACACACAGACAATGGCATGCCTAGGACATTGGGTGCAGCTGTCACTAGAAGAACTCTGAATATCATATCTTCCTTGCTTACTTCTTCACAACGTTCTGGCAACTGGCATGAGAAGGGGGTAGAAGACAGTATAGTACATACTATAGCCAGCCTGGATCTGTGGTATGGACCAGCCTCTCTTCCTGTCCTTCTCTCCCTCTTTGCAACATGGGGAAAGTCTGTAGTTTTCCTGGCCTCTGTAGAACACATTCCCATTTGGCCTCTATGACAGAAAATACAGCCAGTGACACAGCTCAGTCTATGGCTGCACAGACAGAGGACAGGAAGGGGAGAGCAAGGAGAAGTGTTGGGTGGAAAGGCAGACTGCCCGAGAGTTGCACAGTTGGGCCCCTCTGTCTCCAGGGCTCTTTAGTCGATGCACATAAAAAGACAGCTGGGAGCAGAACGGGTCTGTTAGAGCTGTGAAAGTGTGCTAGAGGGCCAGGTCAGCACCTTGCCCACCCCTTACCTATTTGTTTGTTGTTTTTGGTTTTGTTTTATCCTAGAAGCCCAATCTTTCAGTGAACCACAGACTATGGGGCTCTTAATAGCTGATCACCTTTACCAGAGTGTTGAGGTCCTCAGTCAGTAGTAGTTTGTTTGAGAATGAACATTTTGATGACAATAATGGCCAGCTTCTGACTCCAGGTGCTTTGACTCAATGGGTTCCAAACTTTAGTCTAGAGATCACATTTCTCCAGTGATTTCAGCACACACCCAGGCCAAGTGATTCTGAATCAGGCATTCAGTTGACATGACTGACATTGTCTCCAGCTGATGCAATACCTGCTCATGTTGTCCTCACCCTCCCTGAGACCCCTAATGAACTATCTGTTCACTGAAAGTTCTGTGTGTGTGTGTGTGTGGAGCCTGGAACTCACTCTGTAGTCCAGGCTGACCTCTAAAATCCATCCATCCTTCTGTCCTTGTCTCCCAAGTTTGGGATTACAGGCATGACTATGCCATTTTTGTTGTCATTGTTGTTTGTTTGTTTTGTTTTTTTAAGACAAGTTGTTGTCACCTCACCCAGGCTGATCTAAAACTCTTCTGTCACTTTCCCCATGATGGGGTTATAAGTGTGACGCTTCCACACTCTAAAGAGGCCATGGACTAAAGAGTTAGGTTGTAGGAGCCAGCCACACGAGGGAAAGGATCTGGACAAAGGGCATCATACTAAAGAACAGGTGGGGACACAGGCTGTTGCAGGTGGGAAAAGGACCGTCTGGCTCAGCACCAAGAGTATGAACATCCAGGAAGAGGCAGGCACCTCTGGCTCAGGTCTCATCTCAAACACCATGTGACCGAGACCTGCCTTCTGCACAGAGAGCCTGACTTAATTGGTATTTCTTCTAATTATCTGCTCTAATCACCACCTCTCCAGTGAGATAATTTTTAACTCAAATGAGAAATTAGTATTATAAAAGAGCAAGTATATATATAAAAAAAAGAACAGAATTCAGTGTGTTAAAGTGACTCTTTGTACTGGGACTTTACTCCCTTTGCCATTCAAGTCATTTCACAAGTACCCCAAAAGGTCTGGGGTCTCTGGGAAGACTCCTGTTAGCTCCCTCTAACTGGCAGAGAACTCCCTGGCTACAGGGAAGTGAGGCTGGAGTCCACACCTCTCTACCTGGCTCCTCTTCTTTGGTGCCTTCCATTTGGTGCCGCATGGGAAGTCCTGTCGCAGGATCCATAGGATCCATAGAAGAAAACTCAAAGACCTCTTTGGAGTCTTGAGGTTTGGTAGGTGTGTGTGTGTGTGTGTGTGTGTGTGTGTGTGTGTGTGTGTGTGTG
>CAJQZJ010032004.1:3223946-3299314 GCA_907164525.1 Lophiomys imhausi | reverse complement strand
GTGTGTGTGTGTGTGTGTGTGTGTGTGTGTGTGTGTGTGTGTGTGTGCGTGTGTGTGTGTGTTCCTAAACACTGGCAGTAGGATTTTATGTTTGGCTGGCTAGCCAAGGGGCCACAAGGTCAAGACGTGGCCTTGCTACATAAATGAGGTTAGTCTCCTGTGTGCACAGTAGTCATTGGTCAAAGCTTCTGGGACAATTTTTTACATGGATGGAAAAGTTAAATGAGTTTTAGGGCGGGGAAAGTCAGGGATAAGAGTTCTGAGCTTCCAGAAGGCAGCCAATGAAAAGTGAGTCAGCTTCCATGTTTCTTCCCTGCTGATATAGGGGTTTTCTGCTGGAGGCTGAATAATGGAGAACAGGAAGGGTAAAGGACAGAGAGACAGGTGTAAGCATATGAAGATACTGTAATGGAGACCAATAAAGAAGAAAAAGGAAGAGAGGGTGAGGAAGGGGTGGGGAGCTCTGATGCAGATTAAATTCAAAGAGAGCCTGTACCAGGGACTGGCAGCAGGGGGATGCTTTCTGGGCACCCAGCTTCAGAGGAGGCTGCCCTTGCCTCAGTCTGTCCTTGGGTGTTCACCTGACACCTGGACGAGGGTCAGCACTTCTTGGTGCAGAGTTGTGTGATGGGGTAGAGAGAAGGCAGTGTTTACTGAGGCTTACCAAGCAGGGGTCTGCCCTGGGTGCTCCGTGCATTTACTCTCCACAACACTAGTGCATATCCACACCCTCATTTTACAAACAAAATTCAGAATATTTGGGTAGTATGAGGGGTCAGGCAGTTTGCCCACTGTGCATACTCACTGTTAGTTAATGGCGATAGAGCTGAGACTGTTGGATTCTCGATGCAGACCACTGGCCATCCACACATCAACACAGCATAGGGGGTTCTCTGGCCAAGGAACCACTGTTGGGTCCCAGAAATGACTCGCCAGCTATAGTTACTTGCATTTAGGTGTGACTTTGATCCCAGGATTCCACAAAGTGGCAGCCGAGAGTTGGCTCCAGAGTGGTCCTGCAGCCTCCATATGTGTTCTATGGTATGTAAGTGCCCACAACACCAAATTCATGAATCATGACTTCCCTGAATGGACATAATGCTGTTCTAGCTAAGGGTTCCACAGACCCTAGACTGAGCTACAGGTGACTGATTGCTTTGGTGACTGTATCTTTAGCATCCGTGGGTCTGTCTAATCCTTCCTTGGCTGGGCATACTTGGATAACTCCAAGGAAAATGGGGAAGATCCAGGCACGGGTACCACCCCCCTCACTCCAACTCCATTGGTATTATACTTCATATCTAACATCTCCCATCAGTGCCCTGGAGTTCACACACCTTGATACCTATTTCAAGTGGGTACCGAGTTCCTGCACATAAGGTCCCCAGGGCCCTTTGAGCCTTCCCTTTCCTGTTCCTGACCCTAGTCAAATGGATGCCTGTTGGGCTGTTTCCCTTGTGGTGCTCTTTCCCTCAACCCTTTTCCTTTCCAGTTACACCCTCTGCTGCCAGAATCCACCCTTCATTCTTTCTATGAGCTCCCCCTGGCTCACTGTGTAGACAGAAGATGTTTCTTCTAAGCCCTTGAGAGGGCTGCAGAGCTGGGCTTGCTCCCCAACGCTCATTTCCCCACCCTGATTATTTGTCTCTTAGAGAATATTCTCAGAAAAGATGCTGACCGGGGAGGGACCCCAGAAGAGCCTAGGCTGGAAAGCCCACTTCTCTGCCTTGCACTCTCAGTGCATAGAGGAGGCCCGCAGACTGGACATTCCCCTTCAGTGTGTGCTTTTGCTTGAGCTTCTGGCTCCCCAGGAATGTATCCCCATCCACTCCCACCCTTTCAGGATTAATCCTCGCTGCTGCCCTGCTCTCATTGAGAGGACTGGAGGCAATGCTGAGCCTCTGCAGATGAAGCTGAGCCCACATGTGGGCTCCTAGTGACTGCAGGAGTGTGTGAATGTTTCTGATTTAACTAGACTCACACTAACATCACACTCCCTGAAACCCACAGAGGTATCGGAGAGACCTCGTGCAGCTGGCCTGTGGACCTAGGATACCCTCATCCATCCAGATCCAGCCCATCGCGGGGGAACCCTTCTCCCATTTGTTCCCACCACCCCTTTAACTTTCTCTTCCCCTGGTCCCTTCTCTTGGTTGACCCCTACTCACTGTCTGTATTTAGACTTCGCAGGGCTCACCCTGCTGCCTTCACTCATCTTTCCTTTCCATCTCATCCTCTGGCCTCAACCCTTTGAGTACCAACAGGCCAGTGGCAGAATTTGGATCCATCTCTCTGCTGAGGAACTTGAAACACAGGCCAAAGAGTGTGCATCCTTAGTATGTGTGAACTAGAAAGGGTAGCAGAAGAGGTATCTGCCTCATTAAGCTGTGACTCAGGACTCCTCTGACCATGAAGAAACCATGGTGCTGTCCTGTCTGTTTTGCTGGTAGAGGAAGGTTGTGAGGACTGCATGGGAACCTGTGTCCTCCATAGACAGCTTGACATTTGAGGCTTGTTAATTTCTTGTGTGTGCAGTGGGGCATCACAGACATGATGTGCTTCCCCTTGTTGGCTGTTCAGCAATATCTCTGACTTTAACCCATCACAGGCTAGGAAACTGGCATCAGTTCAAGTTGAACTAGTCAAAAAATGCCTTCAAACATGAACATATTCCACCCAGCTAGCAACATTGCCTCCAGCTGAGAAGCACTGTGGAAGCTTGGCTTCTCTGTTGGGCATCTAAGAGGCTATACACCTGGGTGTTCAGATCCTGTACACCAGGACTCTTGCTCTGTCTGCCCTTGGGCTCTGTCTGCTGCACTTAACTCTCTGAGTGTTTTTTTTTTCCCTTTCCCTTTTTGCAAATGGGGTCATTGTCTACTTCCCAGGATTAATGAGAAGAACAAATGAGATACAAACTATAAAGTACCACATAATATTATATGAAATATGTTTAATCACTACTCTGTTACTATATGCAAATAGACTCTGGCTAGATACTCAAGGGAGAGTTAATTTTAAAAGATGATGAAAGAAAGTAAGACAGGATTCCAATAGATTAGATTGGGAGGTTTGTGCAAAAGTGTATAAAGGGAAGAGATGGTGGGCAGTTGGGCTGGGTGAAAATAATAAGCAAGCAGCAAGAGATTCCTGTAGGAACTGTAGCCCTGGAAGTGCACTGGGGTTTTTGGAGACTGAGGGCTGATCGGGGCTGTTTCCCTAAGTAGAGGGAATGCTCTGAGCCATGGAGAAAGGGCTCTCTGTCTAGTATTGAAAGGCAGGTGTGGTGAGATGGGGTGCTGAGGAAGACCAGAATATTGGAGATGTTTTGGCTAGCCCAAGAGAGAATGCCAGGAAGGGGAACTCATCCAGGTGTGGAAGCCTCCCAAAGGAAAACTGGGACAGCTTTAGAGAAGTGCTTACAGATACCTGCTCTCTTGGTTGCCCAAGTTCTCCTGCCCTTCCTCTAGGAATGGTTCTCTGGCTTTCTTTGGGGACCATCTGTTTCTTCACTTTCTCCAAGTTGTGGAAATGTGTTTAGGGATGAGCACCTAGCTCAAGTGTGGCCAATCACAGCTGATGTGTTCCAGTTTCGGTGCTTCCCCTAAATAACAGGAAATTAAGATGCACATGTTTTCTGCTGATACTGATAACCCAGAAACATGTTCAGGACACTTTCTGAGGATGAGACCAACAGAGAACAGAGATACATTAATGATGATAACATGTGTTCACCAAGATCTTGGCCATGACTGAAGCCTGATACCCATCCTCCCAACACATACCTAGGTATTTTTGGTTAAAATGAAATAATAGGTTCTGTTTTAAGTTTTTGCTTAGTCCAACTTGAGTTGGTCTTCTCTAGTAATGTAAGGGGTCTGTGTGGGAGAGCAGCCAAAGGCTGGCAAAGAAATCAGGAGCCAACCTTGGTTGCTGAGGCAATGGCACTTCTCTAGCCTTCATATTTTCCTCTCTATAAGACCGTACTGAACAAGTCAATGGTAAGGATCTTTCCCAGTTGTAAACAAGACAACTCATCACTCTTACAGCCAGTCATCCAGGCTTGTAAGTATTAGGCACCAAGATTTCCCCAGATCCAAGAAGCAGCAGTGCTCGGCTGGTCTATGTGGGCTCACCCTAGATTATGCTCCAAGTACTCCAGGTTCTTCAAAGAACTCCTGACCTCCCCCACTACACAAACTAGTCTGTAATAGCAGACTTTTCTCCTTTGGTTTGAATAATATTTAAACTTGGGCAAACACTGGATCAGACTCCTTACTGACAGGTTCTTTACAGCCTGCAGTCTGGTCTGAAGAAGAGGTATCCAGAAAGGTCCCACTCCAAGGCCAGACTCCAAGTTTTCTAGAGGGGCTGATGCAAGCTAATTTTATTTCAGGTTATAACTTAAAAGTGAATTGCAGATCAGAGAGGGCACTGAACTGTTTCCATTGGTAGACAGAGTGCAGGCCATCAGTGTGCTCTGCCCGAGGCTAATCCTACTGTTCAGAGCTTTGTCAGTGTATTCCGGCTGGAGCTTAATTATGAGCCTGATGACATGGCAGGGGTCCTCTTTCCATCCCTGCTCCTAGTGCTTTAGAAAGATTTTCTGGGTACCCAAGTAAAGACAGTGCATAGTCAGTCCTTCCCTATCCTTTTCCCAACCACATCCCACACACTCCCTGGGAAGGCTGCTTATGGCTAATTGTGATCAGCTAATGAGAATTAGAAAGTGCTGGTGTTTGGGTACATGTTCAAGAGATTCATGTAAGAAAGGTTGCTGGAAAGTGGCGGAAGCTCTAAGGGAGCTGGGGCCCTCTGGGAGGTCCTTAGGTCCTTGAAGGTGAGTCCTCGAAAGGGAGTGTACGACTCTAATCTCCCTTTCTTATCCTGGCTGATGAAGTGAATGGTTTTGCTCTCCCAAAGGCACCCACCTCAATGTGCTGTTTCTTGACAAGCCTTCAAACAATGAGGGCACTCAATCTGAACCTCCAAAGTGGAACCCATGCAAGCCTTTTCTTTTTATGATATAACTGTCTCAGGTATTTTGTTATAGTGATGGATGGCAAGCTGACGAACACAGGAAGTTTCTTTTGTGAATGGTGGAAGTCAGCAATGGAAGCCAACCTTTCACCGTGGCTTCCCAGCTTTAGTTGGTACATTTATGAGAGTCTCCCACCCCCCACATGACTGTTGTATCCTATGGCTTTATTCAGTCTCTCTGGGGCTGCTCATAAGGTGGTGATGGTCCACCTGGGCAGAAGCAAGCTGATGCATACAGACAGGACTGCCAAGATTTTAATCCATAGGTCACAGGTCAGCAAATTCTTCCTGTAAAGGGCCAGAGACTCCATATTTTGGTCTGTGTAGGTTCTACATCACTGCTATTTACCTTTGCCATTGAGGCATACCAGTGTAGACATATTATGGTGGTCTAGTTTCTATGTCCCCTTCTTTGGTCAGTGCTGGATTTCTCCCCTCCAGGATGTGTGGCAGCAGCTGCTGATAGAGCAGATGTCATGGCTCCTTAATATTCCCTCTGGAGCCCTGATACCAGGTTTAGGAGGAGAAGAAGAGTGAAGGGAAACTGCCTCAGCATGCCCATCTGTGATCACACTTTGGGTGGAGTTTCTACTGTTTATTCCATAAACAACACAGTTCAAGAACTGTTAACATGGAATTTGCATCACAGTCTAGGGATGACTTCAAGAACTGGAATAAATCAGGACCTCAAGGAAGCATCCACATTTGAAGAAAATTATTGGAACACAAGGGTAAGGTAAGGATGGACAGAAGGTCTACTGATGCATCATGAAAGACAGTATGTACATGTATGTGTATCTCTTCCTCTCTATACACTGCTACAAAAACTTAGAATGTTATCTGAAGGAACATGGATAGAAATGGAAAACATAATACCAGGTGAAGTCATGCACAGAAAGCAAATATCACATCTGTCACATGATCACACTATGTGTAAGAGGTGAAGTTGATCGCACAGAGGCAGAGTGGAGTAGTGGTTGCCAGAGTCTGAGTAGGGCATGGGAGGAGGGAGCCTGGAGACAGGATGCTTCCCTAGGACAAGGGTGCAGTTGCACAGGGGGAGGTAACATCTGCTGATCCATGGCATAGTTGACAGAGATGATGTCTAACAGATCATCAAAACGGGTGGTAGAAAGAATTTTTTTTTATAAATACTTTATTTTTTTTCTTCAAGTTACATCTCATTTACAAACCCCTCCCTATTCCCCCTTCCTATCCCGCCCTTCCATCCTCTTCCCCCCAGAAGTTTCCCCTTTCAGTCCAACAGATGGTTCGAAAGAATTTTTTTGAGGTAGAGTTTTCTGTGTTTCCCAAGCTGTCCTTAAACTCATGATCTTGCCTCAGCTTCCTAAGTAGCTAGGATTAAAGACCCATACCACCACACCCAGAAGCAGACAGAAGTTTGAATGTTTCCAATACATGGAAACACTAAATGGAGATAAACTCTACAGGAAGGTGTGCATAGGTTCCTATGCCATTTTATACATGGAACTTGGACATCTGCAGGGCTTGGTATCTGCTAAGAGTCCTAGAATCCTTCATGGATGGGAATCATGATAATTTATTCATTCAGCTCCCTGCTTTTATGCAGTATTTAGTATGCTTATAGTGGAGGAGTTTCATGATTACTGGTTGAATATCTGCCTATTCTGTGCTAGGCCTTGGACTTGGCATTGTAGCTGGGAGAAAAAAAAAGGCCCTGTTCTTGGCTCCAGGGAGTTCATAGTGTAGTTAACAGAAAGAAAAACAATTACAGTACATTGTGGTAACCGTGGTGACATTCCTGAGCAAACAGTTCTTAGATTGACACGTGGATCCAACATGTTTTTGAAGGTGGAGAAAGGACATGCAGAGCACAGAACCTCAAGAAAAGAATCACTCACCCCAAGGCAGTCACCAGAGTACCTTTGGCTACTTTTCACCTGCTTAAAATCCCAGTAAACCCTGGCCCTAGGCCTCCTAGGCAGGCTTGTATAAATGAAGAGAGGCCCATTCAAGGCAAAAGCCCCCCCCCCCCCCCCCCCGCTTCTTACAGCAGTTTTTGTTTATCTCATTATCTCCCAACCTGAAGAACAGGACCATCTGGCATGCGGGCATGTTAACAAGATCATAAATTAGGAGGAGAAATGAAGCCAGATTTCCATAATGGTCGCAAGACAGAAATCAAGCAATGGAGTCTTCGTAGAAGGTAGGGTGGGAGGGAAACAGCAAAAATGAAAATGCCTCAGCACATCCAGCCTGAATGAAAAACACAAATCCAGACTCATTTACAGGGAGGGTGTCAAAAATAAGAAAAGTGCTGGCCAAGCTATCCTCCCCATCTTCTTCCCATTGCCCCACTTCCTGCCTTCTAGGTCTGCTCCTAGGAGCTGGGCCAACTTGAATACCCCTGTTCTCAGAGGTCGTTTTGTTAATAATCATATGGAAACTCATTTTTCAGGGGAAAAGATTCACCCATGCATAGGCTGCCTGCCTGGGCCAGAGCTGGGGGCAGGTGTTGAACAAGTGCTCCATAGAATCACTGGGGCTCCAAGTGTCTGCAGAAACTCTGCACCTTAGCTGTGGTCAGGACAACAGTGGTTGGTGTGAGAGCTCCGGTCCAACAGACAAATGCATGCCAATGTGCCCCACACAGGTGCATACACACCCAGCTGAGCCTGCATCATCTTGGTCTCTTGGCCCAGCCATTGCTTCTTTTGAAGTGGTGTGCCAAGGGCATGTCAAAAACCTTACTAATGGGTGTTGGGCCTGGCCTCCCCATCTGCTCCCCATCATCTCACTTCTTCTGCCTCCTTGGGAATGCAGAGTATTTCCCTCTCCCCTCCCCAGCAACAAAAATACTACTTCCCTTTTAAAATATTTTTATTGTGTGTGTGTGTGAGTGTGTGCATGTGAGTGTAGTCAGGGGTTCGGGTTCTTCTGGTGCTAGAAATAAAACTCAGGTCCTCTGCAGAACAGTACACACTGATAATCATTGAACCCTCTCTCCAGCTGCAGCTAGCTCCCATCATTTTCAACAGTGGGGAGGATGACAGGTGATTTGGGTAAGCTGGTTGTACTTATAGAAGGCTGTAAGGGAGAAGGGCTTGTCTTCAAAAAATATGGAGTAGATGTGACTGAATAGAGTTCACTGAAGAAATTGTATGCATGCTGCCTGCTAGGCAGATTCCACAAGTCTAAAATCAACTTTTTTTTTTTTCCTCCTATTGGACTCCTCCATGTCCTTCTGGGATGCCTGACTTTAGTGAGGGTTGCATCATTCCCAGGGTAACTGCAAGCTAACCTCTGTTCAGTGTATTGACAGGGTTTTCAGTTTCTCCCTTGGGTGTTCCCTATTCAAGCTTTCAAACTTTTTTAAAAAGTGAGTTTGATAAGGCCGAATGTTTACATTTTTATGAACAATTGTTCTTTCTTTGGATGTGAAAGGTCCTGTATTTCTGTCTGTGTCTCTCATCCTACTTTGTACATTCTGCGCCTTTTCTAGTTCTTTCTTATTAATGCACATGCATGCCTTGCATATTTTATTTGTACTTTGTTTAATCCATGATTCTGGGACTGACTAATCAATTCTGCTCTGTAATTTATTAATTTCTGTTTTTATCTTTATCAATTATGCACTTCCAGTTTCCCAGGATTTATTTAGTTGTGCATCCACATCCTTCCATGGTGCGGTAATTTATTTGTTTTCATTTGCCTCTTTGATTTTTCCCTCAATTCATGACATTTTCTTTACAGTCTAATTCAAGGTTAGACTTTATAAATGTCTCCTGCCCCCTAAGAGAGAAAATGATTTCACTTCTCTACTTTAGTGGCATGAATGTTTAATCATTGAATACTCAGGTAAGTCTAATGCTATCTTCTTGGATTCTGGATTACTCAATATTTCTCACTTTAGTATTTTTGTGACCATTTCCTTCAATTCTAACTATGTATGCCATATGAAGAGGCATATCACATATTATTTGTATTTGACCTCATCATGTATTGAAGGGGTTAGACTGTTAGATCTTCCTTCCATGTATCAAAATGGCTCCTCTTTAAGTGACCCATCATCAGGTTCCTGTGTAGCCCTTGCTTTCATTTAACTTGCACTTCATTGATGTTGACCTCTGTTTAATAACCAGCGTTTACATTTTGGCAGTAACCGTGCTATAGTTACGATTCCCACAGATGACATAAAGCCAAAGATCATTCCTGATCAATTTAAGATTCTGTTATTTAATGAGGGAGCCAGGTCACCATTATCTGTTTTTGTTTTTTCACTTTTATATTTTCTTGCTGTTTGTATTATTTCAGAGCATTAATTTTATGAAATAATTTTTTGGTTGATAAATGTTTGTTAGGTATAGTTTTCTCTTATTAGATGAAATATAGCCCTAAAAATAGTTATTTAAATTGCACAAATATCTGAGTAAATTTTGGATATTAGCCCTCTGTCAGATGTGGGATTGGTGAAGATTTTTTTTCCCAATCTGTAGGTTGCCATTTTGTTTGAATGAACGTGTCTTCTGCCTTACAGAAGCTTCTCAGTTTCATGGGGTCCCATTTATTGATTGTTGGCCTTAGATACTAAGCTGTTGATATTCTGTTCAGGAAGTTGTTATCTATGCCTATGAGTTCCAGGGTTTCCCCCCACTTTCTCTTCTAGTAGATTTTGTGTGTCCGGTCTTATGTTAAGGTTGGACCTAAGTTTTGTGCAAGGTGATAAGTATGGGTCTAATTTCATTCTTTTACATGTCGACATTCAGTTGGACCAGCACCATTTTTTGAAGATAACTGTCCTTTTTCCATTGTACAGTTTTGGCTTGTCAAATTAAGTGACAATAGGTGTGTGGGTTCATTTCTGGGTCTTCAATTCAATTCCATTGATCCACTGGTCTGTTTCTATATCAGTACCATGCTGTTTTTATTACTATTGCTCTGTAGTACTGGGATGGTGATACCTCCAGATGTTTTTTTTTTTTTTTTTTTGCTACAGGATTGATTTAGCTAATCTGTTTTTTGTTTTTGTTATTCTAAATGAAGTTGAGAATTGCTTTTTCCAGGACTATAAATAATTGTGGTAGCATTTTGATAGGAATTGCATTGAATTTGTATATTGCTTTTGGGAGGATGGCCATTTTTATTATGTTGATCCTACCTATCCATGAGCATGGGATATCTTTTCATCTTTTGATTTCCTCTTCAATTTCTTTCTTTAAGGACTTGAAGTTCTTGTCATACAGATCTACCACTTGCTAGGTTAGAGTTACCCCCAGGTATTTTATATTGTTTGTGGCTATTGTGAACGGTGTTGTTTCCCTAATTTCTTTCTCAGCCCATTTATTTTTTGTATAAAGAAGGGCTTCTGATTTTTTTGAATTTATATCCAAAATTTACAAAGAACTCAAGAAATTAAATGCCAAGATACCAAATAATCCAATCAAAAAATGGGGAACAGAGCTAAACAGAGAATTCACAGAGGAGGAATCTCTAATGGCTGAGAGACACTTGAAGAAATGCTCAGCATCCTTAATCATCAGAGAAATGCAACTCAAGACGACCCTGAGATTCCATCTCACACCTGTCAGAATGGCCAAGATCAAAAACTCAAATGACAGCACATGCTGGCGAGGTTATGGCGAAAGGGGAACACTCCTCCATTACTGGTGGGAGTACAAGCTTGTACAACCACTGTGGAAATCAGTCTGGCAATATCTTAGAAAACTTGGACTAGCTCTACCTCAAAACCCAGCCATACCACTTCTGGGTATACATCCAAATGATCCCTTACCAAACCACAAGGACGTCTCCTCATCTATGTTCATAGCAGCTTTATTTGCAATAGCCAGAAACTGGAAACAACCCAGATGTCCCTCAACTGATGAAAGGATAAAAAACTGTGGTACATCTACACAATAGAATACCATTCAGCCATCAGAAACAATGAAATCATGCAATTTGCAGCCAAATGGATGGAACTAGAGAAGCTCATCCTGAGTGAGCTAACCCAGACTCAGAAGGATGCACATGGCATCTATTCACTTATAATTGGACTTTAGCCATATAGTACAGGATAACTGTACTACAACCAATGCACCAAAGGGAACATGAACATAGACTTTGTTACCTATCAATGAGACACTTTGCCCTAGTCGTGCTGCCTTGTAGGCCCCCAGTGTATTAGGAGGTTCTTGGCCCTCATATGACTGCTGAACTGGGGTGGGGTACTGATATGTAGGGACATTCCACTCCAGAGGAGTGGGATGGAAGGGATAGGAGGTAGAGGGTAGGAGGGCGGGTCTGGGAGGGGCAGAAAGAGGGCACCATGGTAATGGAGATGTAACCTGAAGTAATAAACATTTAAAAAGGAAAAAAATAACTTAAAAAATATCAGAGTATCTGCTTTTTATCAGTATCAAAGTCCATATAAAGCAATGACTAATGACACATGGGGGTGGAAATTACATATCTTCACGCCTTTTTCCTTCTCTCTCATAAAAATGACCATTTAGTCCTGTCAAATACTGTAGTTATCTCTGCATTGTGGTTATTGATCAGTTTGTTTGTAGGTTCTAACATTCACCATATTTGCGTTTCTTTTGTGGGGGAGGCTCTGGAGATCAAATCCAGAGCCTCCCCACATTCCATTTCTTAGTAGCCTGGATGGTGCTTAGACTTGTTTAAGTAGTTTTTAGTTTCCCCTTCAAGTTCAGAGTCAATTCCTGTGATTCTGACTCACACATGGTGTAGTTATCCCATAATTTTATATGTTGCAGGGCTGGGAGTGGAATGTAGAGCCTTTTCTATTAGGCAAGTGCACTACCTCTGAGCTATACCACAGACCCACTTAAAATATCTTAGTATTGGGGGAATTGCTGTTAACATTTTTGGAATTTATGCATGTCTGAGAAAGTCTGTGTTTTGTGTTGAAAAGTAAATGGCTTCTTGCTTGGCATGTGTGTTCCCAGATCAAAGCTACTCCCACAGGGTATTACCACCTTCTGGAATTTACATGCTTTGTGCTGTGGAAATCACTGTGGCAAATTCCACTTGTGTTCCTTTGTTGGCAGCTTTTTCTTTGCTAATTCTTTGCCTAGACATTTGTTGAAATATTTCTTTATTCTTAATTTTAAAAACTGTAACATATACATAGAATATAAATAATATAATATAATGAGTTGGTTAATAGCTTGTGCCTAGAGAGCCTATTCCACCTGATTTTAGACAAGTTTCCTTCCACTCTATCCTATGTTGCCCTGTACACTGGTGAAATTCTTTTGTATTCGGACTCTTTGCCTAGATATTGCATTCACCCTGGAAGTTCCAGATCTTTCTTCTGGCTTCCTTCAAGCATCTGGGACATCTGCAGGCTGAACTTCACTCCTTGTTGGTTGTAGTTATGGGATAGTGGAGCTCTTTGCTGTTTGTTGGCATATCCAGTGGCGTTATCTGCCTTCTTTCATACCTATATCCAGTGGCGTTATCTGCCTTCTTTCATACCTTCTTTAACTTTCCATGTGCTTAAGAACTCTTCAGTTTGTCCTCTCCTCACTCTGTTTCATCTAACGTTTTATTAAAATTATGGTCTTCTCCATTTCAATTAAATAAATGCTATCTAATATGTTTAATACACAGTGCCAAATATTTTCAATCATTTTATTCTAATTCTTGCTGAAGCAAAAAACCCACCTCTCTCATCTTAAAGGGAACAAGAGATAGTCTGTCTTGGAGTCATTTTGAGTGATCACGGTCTAGGAACTCAGAGTTAGGTTATCCTGAATTCCATGTTCCAGCATGGAAGCATTTTCATGAAGTTTTATACTTTTGCAGAACAAAGAAATTCATAAATCAAATCAAGTTTAAAATACATTGGTGGGCACATCAGAAAGGCAGGTTCAGAGAGATGAGGGAGCTTTTCTATAGGCCCAAGGTGCTAGCGGAGCTTTTGGATTGGTTGAATAATGCACTGCAATGTCAACAGACTCTAAACAGTTTCTATTCATTAGTAACAAGGTGTCAGTTCTGAAACCGAGGTAGGAAAAGAATGTCTGTCCTGGAAGGGCTAGAACCAGCCCAGAGTACGGTAAGCAGCCTGTGGACCTGCAACATCCATTCTCTCCATGCTGCCCTTCTGATAAGCCAGTCTCTGCAGACACAGCTCCCTTCCAGAGTTTTTGTTGACATTCTTTAACATTACTATCATTTTATATAATTCATCTTTTCAATACATTTCACCTTCTTCATCCTTTATGGATTTACCTTGAAGTATAACAGCTCTCTCCATCTGAACCAGCCTCAGAAGCAGTACTAATAGATTCTCCCAAAGGTCCTCCTCCTCCATCCTGGATGGGGTTCCCCATTGGATAATAAGTTGATGTAAATTTAAGCACACTATATCTATCAGTGTCCATGGAGCCAGAAAAACTTGTGCACAGTTCTGGGATGGGGCTATGAACACTCAGATGTGTCTTTTTTGCCAAGGGTAAGCCTTTCCTGTCATGTAATGACAGTGTGGAGTGCTGGCCTACACTGGCTGCAAGAAGCCCTCCACAGTTGTAGTTGAGAACCAGGTGAATGGAGGGGCTTGCTATCTGAGGGTCAATTTCTTGGTGGCTGTCAAGTGTTGTGGCTGCCACTTAGCTAACTCCTATTCCTTCTTTAGATTTCCTTTTCATTCATTCATTCATTCATTTTTTGATTCATTCACCAAATTCCTCAAATTAATGCCAGACATCAAACTCTATAGCCAGGAACTTCAAAGGTCACAAAATAGGATAAGTTTAAAAAAAAAAAAAAAGAAAGAAAGAATAGAAAACTCTAGACATTTTCAGCCTACAGAACATCAAAGTTTTAAAAAAAAAAATCTCCAGAGAAGTGAGAATATTAGGACATTATGTCCAGAGGAACAATGATAAAAATTATATCCAACTTCTCATAAATGGCTAACAGAGAAAATACTGGAGTGAAATATTTAAGTTATTAAAATGATAAAGCCATCCAAAAATTCTGTATCCTAACAAACCATGCTTCAAAAGCAATGAAGACATGAGGACTTCCTCAGCCAAACAAAAACTGAGATGCGCTGCCTGAAGAACAGCCTTATATGCGATATTAAAGGAATCTTTTCAGAGAGAAGGAATGTGGCATAAACAGGAACTCACATTTATATAAAGAGAGGAAGGGTCTGAGTTAGCAAGATTGCTTATAAAGGGGCTAATTTTCAAAGAAGACATGACAGTCCATAATATTTATGTACACAATAACAAAGCAATAAAGTATAAAAGATCAAGACAGGGCTGTGAAAAGAAATAAATGAATCATCTCTTATAGTTGGAAACCTTAATAGTAATCCACTATCAGAAACAGACAATTGAAAAAAGCAAGAGAAATCAACAAGGGCCCAGTTGAATTAAATGACACTAAAAATTAACTGGTTACAATGGGCATCTATAGACCATTTTATCCAGCAACAGCAAAATACTCACACTCATAACATTCATGAGACACACTCACCAAGGTAGAGCACTCCTGGGCATGAAATGCTCTTTAATAATATTTTAAGTATGAAAATAACAGTGTCTACACTCAGACAACAGTAGAATTAAATTCAAAACCAACAACAAAAAAGACAACTAGATAATCCACAAATACGCAGCCATTAAACAACTCATTTTTTAATAATACAAAGCCAAACAATAAATGTCAAAAGAAACCAGAAGGCGTTTTGAAGTAATTGAAAATGAAAGCACAACTTATTAAAATCTGTGCTACTCAACAAAAGCAGTTCTTAGAGAGGATGTTATACTGTTGAATGTTCAGATTATTAAAGAAGACAAAGAAAAATTAGTCACCAACAGCTTTTAACCTCAAGAACCAGGCCAAATAAAGGTGGAAGAAAAGATTTTAGAATTAGGATGGAAGTCACTGTAGATGAGAATAGGAAGTCAACAAAATAAAAAAAAAATTTTTTTTTGAGAAGATAAGAAAATGAGTTGATCTCTAGCCAGGGTACATGAGAAGAAAACAGATAGAGAACACAAGTTACTAGTATCAAATCTCAGAAGCATTAAAAAAAAAAAACAAAAAAACAAAAAACCAGTGCTGTACACTATTCTGTGCCCTCATATTTGAAATTCTAGATGAAATGGATCAAGTCCTTTGAAAACAATCTGCAAAAATTTACACAAGAAGGAATAGGCAGTCTGAATAATTTTATCTATGTTAAATAAAGTGGAAGTAGTCTTTAGTCTTATATAATTATGAACCCTGAGCTACAGTAACAACTGGCCTGGTAGGATAGGCCTACTGGCGCAATACTGGCATGAATATGATGAAAGTAACCAATCACTTTTTGATCAAATTTAAGGCCCATTCCACAAGACAGAACTCATACCTGGCACCATCAATTAACATCAGGGCCAAAAATATGAGGACAGGTAAATCACAGGCCCCAGAGGAAAAGCTACTACAATTATTCTGCTAGACAAGGTCTTAAACTAACTCCCAAAGCCTTATCATTATATCCATAGGTAAGCACAGATCTCAACCCTCCTCAGAGAAGCCTTTTTCTTTGTACGTGGTGAGTAACACAGACACTCACAAATGGTCAATGTGCAGAGAAAAAGAGGTTTAGGAGTGCTCAGTCCTAAATACAACATCTGTGTCACAACCACTCTGCTCAAGGCTCAGAGATCATTGGAGAAAAGGGGCTGAAAGATGGGGAGAATGGATGAGAACAGTAAAATGGTGTTTTTCAGACACAACTGAGTAGTGATACATATCAACTTAGAGTGATTGTGGCAGCATACACAAGACCTGCACAAGATTAAGCTGGGCAAAATCTCAGTATGGAGTGGGGACATGGTTAGGAAACCCTAGCCCTAGCTGAGGTGCTACTGGCACTTAATGGATACTGGGAGAGGAAGTGAGTTTTCTTCTGGGACACAGCACTGAGGGGGCACCTGAGCTCCAGCAGATGGCCTTACACCCATGCACATGCTGGTACTACTAACAATCTCCATAGGGAGGGAGAGGAAGTGGGAGTGGGAGAGAGAGAGACAAAGAATGTAAGATTAGGAGGGACTAGTAAAGGCAGGAGAGGAATTGAAAGGGAAGGAATGGGGGAATGGATTTGATCCAAACACATCATGCACATGTATGAAATTTTCAATCAATCCAAGCATAATGAGTAAATTTCCAAAACAGACCACCAGACCCAGATGGATCTCCGGGTGAATTACAGCAAGCATGTAAGGAAGAAATGATAACTATTTTCTCAATTTTCTTCCAGAGGATAGAGGCAGAAGGAATATTTCCAAGCTCAGTGTTAAACTGGTACCCTAAACCCAGAAAAAAAAATAGAAGAAAACTACTAATATCTCCCAATATCACAGAACATAGTCCCTAGAATAAAAAAATAGAACTATATGAAATAAAATAACTTCTATGCATCAAGGGAAATTGTTAGAAGAATGAGCAGTTAGCCTACAAAATGAGAGACAGCAGATTTCTATCTATAAAATATAAAGAACTGCTAAGATCAAACACCCAAAACAACCAACCAACCAAACAAAAAGACAAATCCCACAAACTTCAAGCAGTAAACAAGCTAATGAAATGAACAGAGAATTCTCAAAAGAAAAACGGGACTGGTAAGATGGCTCAACCAGTGAAAACACTTGTCACCAAGCCTGATGACCTGAGCTTAGTTCCTGGGTCCAACATGGTAGAGAGAACCAATGTCTACAATATCTTTTGCATAAGTAAGTACACATATGCACATGCACGCACATACACACACACACACACACACACATGCATGAATAAAATTTTAAAAGAAACTCAAATGGCCAATAATATTTTTTAATGTTCATGATTTTTAATCATCAGGAAAGTGCAAATTAAACTTACATTGTGATTCTATATCACCTTAGTCAGAATGGCTATGATGAAGAAAAATAAAAAGATCAAACAGGACAGCAATTGATGTTCAGCATGTGTATAAAATAATTTATTTGCTTTAGTACTGGTGGGGGTGTAAATTAGTCCAGCCATTATAGAAATTAATATGGAAATTCTGCATATATTTAAAATGAAAACTATCATATGTCTCACTGATATCACCACTCCTGGGCACAATACAAAAGACTCTATTGTACCACAGAGATACATGCACATTCATGTTTACTGTCACTCTATTAACAATAGACAGGACATGGAACCTGCCTAGAAGTCCATTAACAGAAGAATGAATAATGACAATGTGGCATAAATATACAATGACATTTTACTCACCTGTATTATATGAAATTTATAAGAAAATGGATGGATCTGGAAAGTATTAAATTGGGGTGATCCAGACTCAGAAATACAAAAATTCCATGTTTTCTCTTGTATGTGGATCCTGACTTTAAGGTTTGCATACATGCAAATTAGGGGGTGTGAAAGTAGGCACAAGATTGTAAGAGGGGAATAAATGGTGTTAGGCAAAAGTGTGGCAAGAGAGTAGGGTTACAGAGAGACCAGTACCAACACTCTTCAAACTCTTCTACCAAACCGAAGCAGAAGGAACACTGCCAAACTCATTCTATGAGGCCACAGTCACCCTGATTCCTAAACCACACAAAGACCCAACAAAGAGAACTTCAGACCAATCTCCCTCATGAACATAGATGCAAAAATACTTAATAAAATACTAGCAAACCGAATCCAAGAACACATCAAAAGTATCATACACTGTGATCAAGTAGGCTTCATCCCAGGAATGCAGGGATGGCTCAACATATGAAAGTCTATCAACGTAATTAACCATATAAACAAGATGAAAGAAAAAAACTACATGATAATCTTGCTAGATGCAGAAAAAGCATTTGACAAAATCCAACACCCCTTCATGCTAAAAGTTCTGAAGAGAACGGGCATACAAGGACTGTACCTAGAAATAATAAAGGCAATATACAGCAATCCAGTGGCCAACATCAAATTAAATGGAGAGAAACTTGAAGCATTTCCTCTAAACTCAGGAACAAGACAAGGATGTCCACTTTCACCACATCTCTTCAATATAGTACTTGAAGTTCTTGCTAGAGCAATAAGACAACTAAAAGAGATTAAGGGGATACAAATTGGAAACAGAGGTCAAATTATCCCTATTTGCAGACGATATGATAGTATACATAAGCGACCCCAAAAATTCCACCAGAGAACTCTTACAGCTTATAAACACCTTCAACAAGGTGGCTGGATACAAAATTAATTCAAAAAAATCAGAAGCCCTTCTTTATACAACAAACAAATGAGCTGAGAAAGAAATAAGGGAAACAACCCCCTTCATAATAGCCACAAACAATATAAAATATCTGGGGGTAACTCTAACCAAGCAAGTAAAGGACCTGTACAACAAGAACTTCAAGCCCTTGAAGAAAGAAATGGAGGAGGCCTTTAGAAGATGGAAAGATCTCCCATGCTCATGGATAGGTAGGATCAACATAATAAAAATGGCCATCCTACCAAAAGCAATATATAGATTCAATGCAATTCCTATCAAAATACCAACACAATTCTTTTTAGACCTGGAAAGAGCTATTCTCAATTTCATATGGAACAACAAAAAACCCAGAATAGCTAAATCAATCCTGTACAATAAAAAAACATCTGGAGGTATCACCATCCCAGATTTCAAGCTGTACTAAAAACAGCATGGTATTGGTATAGAAACAGACCACTCAGTAGATCAATGGAATCGAATTGAAGACCCAGAAATGGACCCACACACCTATGGCCACCTAATTTTTGACAAAGAGGCCAAAACTGCACAATGGAAGAAGGACAGCATCTTCAACAAATGGTGCTAGTCCAACTGGATGTCCACTTGTAAAAGGCTAACATATGAAAGAAACCATTGATTAGAAACCTTTCCCCACCTGGTTTACATGTAAGAGTATCTGTAAGAAAACCCTCAATACACAAATATGTAAGAAGATCTGCACTATATTGAGAAGGCAGTGCTATATAAATGACTTACTGAGAGACTTGTGGTCCAGCACTTTAGAATGGGTGCCTTTTCCAGCTCACTAGCCCACTCCTATTCTTGTCTTTCTTTCATAATACACTCTCTCCTCCTTGCAGCTGCCCATGGGTGTCTGTATAATTTTTTTTTTGGAGATACAAGAACCTGGAAACTGCAGTGAGTGGTCTCTATCTAAGATCTGTACCTATAATAAAAAGCCACATGCAATAGGGGAGCAGACAGGAAGCTGTATGTAGGGCTCTTGGCTGAAGGAGCTGGGAGAGAAGCAGTGGGGAAAAGAAACAACAAAGCATATTTTGTTTGAAAATGCCATTTTGAAGCCTAATCTTTTGTATGCTAATAAAACATAGTTTTAAGAAACAGAGAAGTATAAAGACTTTGCCTAAAGTTATTTATACACAAAACTCCTCAAAATGCTGAATCAAATCCAGTAACACACAAAACCTTGTTATAGTCCATGACCAGATGGGGTTTGTTCCAGGCATTCAGGGCTTTTCAGCATTCAAGAATCAATTCATGTAGCCATTGTATCAATGAGCTGACCAAGAAAAGTCACATGACCAAACCAATAGATTCAGAAAAAGTATTTGACTAAAAATCTAACTCCCATTCATGATTTTAAAGTATCCTCTCAGTAAACTAAAGAGGAACTTCTTCAACTTAATAAACAATGTTAGCAAAACCCCTGCATTTCAAAAATATTCAGTATCAACTGATACAGTAAGATAAAGAAATGAGGTAGGGACCATATTGATTGTGAAAGAAGTTATAAAAATCTCTTTGTCTGAAAATGGCATGGTCATCTTTGTAGAGAATCAGAAAGAATCAACAAAAACACTCCTGGAACTAATACATGATGAAAACAGGATTGATATATAAAAGTCTATCATGAGCTGGGGAGATAGCCCAGTGGATATAAGTGCATGCCATGGAAACACGAGGACCTGAGTTCAGATCTCTGTCACCCTTGTAAATGCAAAGCAGCAGTCATCTCCTGCCTGTAATCCCAGCATTTGGGACCCAGAGAAGAGGAACCCCCAGGGTAAGCTGGCTCACTAGGCTGACTGGAATTGGTGAGCTCTGGGTTGAGCGAGAGACCTTGCTTCAATATATAGAGTAGAGGAAGACACACAATGTCAGCTATGGGCAACACACCTGCACAACACGTGTGATCCCCCATATGCACATATGTACATGCACAGGCAAGAAGAGATAATGACTTTCCTATCCAATGGCAATAAACATATGAAGTTTAAAAAAAGTTAAAAGAAAAAAAAAAGCATGAGCTGTTTGCATCAGGACCCCAAATCTGAAATAGAATAATTGAAACAGAATATCTGTATGAGAAATTCCATCAATCTCTGATGAATGAAATAAAAGAACCAAGTGGAACAATATTCTGTATTCATTGGAAGGAAGACTCAATATTATGAAGAATGTTAGCTGTTACTAACTTGATCTACAGTTGCAATATAATCCCACATTCTACTATGGATATTGATGAACTGACACTGAAGTTTATAAGTGAGAAGAAATAAAAAACCCAGAATAGTGAACACATTACCGAAGTAGAAAAGAGATAGAGTTGATACTAACTCCACTTCAAGACTAAACATGAAGCCACAGAAATCAGAGCACTGCAGTATCGATGAAAGACCAGACGAATAGTCCAGTGGAGTAAGGCAGAGGTCATAGCAGCCATCCTCCACAGACATAGTTAACTGAACTTTGACCACATATCAGAACAGCACAATGACCACATATCAGAACAGCACAATGACCACATATCAGAACAGCACAATGACCACATATCAGAACAGCACAATGGAGTCATGATAGCCTTCAGCAGGTGCAGCTGGAACTTGTGAACATTCACACTGATGACAACACGAGTCTAAACAGATCTTCCACCCTTCACAAACTTAACTCAGAATAAATGTATGCACTTAAATAAAAAATTCAAAAGGATTGAACTTCTAGGATATAACAGAGGAGAAAATCTAGACAGCCATGGATGACAATGACTCTAGATACCACCCCAAAGGCATGATCAATGAAAACAAAACAAAATGAGTTGGTAGGCTACCCCTCATCAAAATTAAAAATTCTGTGCAAAAGATGTTTTCATGTATCTAAAACGACAAGGTACAGACTGGAAGACTCTATGCAGGAAGCATCCTATAAAGGACTGTGAGCCCGACTATACACAGAGCTCTTAACACTCAATAGTTAGGGAACAAATTGCACAAGGGAGCTGATTTTAAAAATGAACAAGGAGACTAGGAAGTTGGCACAGTAAGATGTTAAGATGGCTGCTCTTGCAGAGGAACTGGGCTCCATTCTGAGAACCTACATGGTGGCTCACAACTTTCTTTAACTCCAGTTCCAGGGATCCTGACAACTTATGGCCCTGGGGACAACAAACATACATACAGTACACACACACACACACACACACACACACACACGCATGTACAGACAAGCACACATTCACAGAAAATAAAAAAGTTAAAAAATAAAAAAATTTAAATTGAAATGGGCAATAGATATTTTTTTTGTTGTTGTTGTTTATTTATTACTTCAAGTTACATCTCCATCACAGTGCCCACTTTCTACCCCTCCCAGTTCTACCCTCTGGCCCTCTCCTCACTCTCCCACCCATCCCACTCCCCCAATGTGGAGTGTCCCTATATATCATCCCCTCTCAGTTCAGCAATCATATGAGGGCTAAGAGCTTCCTCTTGCACTGGAGGCCTACATGGTAGTACCCCTAGGGCAAATTGTCAAAATAATCAAAAGATATTAACACTTCATCAAAGAGGTACAGTTGGAAAATTGCTCACAAACAGACATGCTCAAGGAAATGCAAACTCAGACCATGAGATGCCATGATACAGGTTGTAGAATGGTCACAATATGAAACACTGGCAGCTCTGATGCTGATGAAGGTGTGGAACAAAGGACCTCTCACATCACCTGGTGGCTTTTTCCCAAACTGGAGACATACTATAGGATCCAACAATTACAAGGCTTCATATTACCTAAAGAGACTGGAAACTCAATTCTACAATTACTCATAATTATCTAGACTTTGAAGCAACTGAGCTGCCCTTCATTTGGTGAATGTGTAAATGAACTATGGTTCATCCAGACAATAAAACATTACCCAGGACTCAAAAAAAGGCAAACATTAACCAGGAAAAGATGTGCAGAAACATAAATATATTGTACCAAGTTAAGGGACTTGTCTGAAGAGGCTGCTGTTACATGAGTTCGAGTATAGCTATCCAGGAAGTGTAAGATGATGGAATCAGCAGAAAACATTAGGGATCACTAAGGGTTGGAAGTAGACAGGGTAACAAGAGAAGCACATGTTTGTAGTGTGATGAAAATATTCTGTTTATTTCTAGGCTATGCCAAAATCACAGAATTAATGTAGACTGACAAGACTGAATCCTAATGCAATGCAAACTACATAGTTGGTGGATGGTAATGGCATATCGATGGCATTGTAGCATCTGTAATAAATGCACCATCTTGTGGGAGATGCTGACAAAGGACGCCATTTGTGTGAAGCTGGCAGAGTAAGACAGGCAATATCTCTGCTTTCCTATTGTGTGTGCAGAGTGTGGGCCAGGCACAGTGCTAGTTGCATTACATATCCTTATTCTGCTTCCCCTCCAGTGGTTCATACAGGTTCAAAACGACGGTTTTAGATTACATACTGTTCTGTGTCCTTCAGAAGATAACAAAAAGGGCAAGTACCATTACTTGGGAGAGGACAGCAAAGGCTTCCTCTCTGTGGGTGGCATTTGATTTCCTTTCAGCAGGTGACAGGTAGGAAAGAGCCTGGGAAATTGGAAAAAGGCCAGCCTGTTTCCTTTCTACTTACTCTCCATCATCTCCACTCTACTAAGCTCCTTGACGCTTTGTCACCAAGTGAGCTGGCTCAGTAGAGAGAACCAGTAGGAGTCTGAAGGGTAGACAGAAGACAACTGGGCTACCTACCACCAGCTACTGTCCACAAAGTACACTCTTGTATGTGGTCCTTTTTCACCGTTTCTGGGTTCTGGTACCTAGCCCATCTGTTATCTCTTAGTTATAGTGCCTACAACAACTCACCCCATTATTGGCTCTTAGGAACTGCACTGCCCTTGGTAGATTCCCTGAAATTATACTTACTATTTTCTCAAAAGCCATTGCTTCCTGCCAGAAGTGGGTGATGGGATAAGACCTCACACGTCTGTTTAGAGGTGAGATGATCACTCTGCCCTGTGTTATCAGGACCCCAGCGCTTAATGCACTGAATTACTGTCTCCAGCACGTCTTCCTGGCTTGTTCTCTTATTCTAATTGCAATAGCTGCTAGTGGAGCTGGGGATGTAATGCCCACTGTCTGGAAGGTTGGCTCCTGGCTGTTCCTCAGCAGTGTCACCTTCCTTATGGGGAGAGAATTAAGACTGATAGACCCTGTGACCTTGAGATCCCCTTCAGAGGGATGCTCATCCTCAGCCAGAGTGAGCTAAAGAGCATCAGCAGTCTTTAAAGTGTGTCTCTGGAGACTGGTACTATAAGGAATATTCCCTGGAGAAGCTGCTGACCTCCTTCTCCTGCGTGTGCATAATCGGTCACTTGAAATAGGGAAGCTCAGAGTGGAGAACAGAAGCAGTGCTCCAAATTGGCCTGACTGTGTGAACAGAGCCAAGGGCAGTGGAGGCTTCACTCTGAGTCAGAACCCTGAATGTCTCAGGATGAGTGCATTTGCCTGCTAGGACTGTCCAGGGCAAACACACTGTCACAGACTGGGTGTCCTAAACAATGGTGAGGAATGTGTCTCCTCCCATTTTGGATGCTTGAGGTTGATGTGGTTCTTTCTGATCTTATAAGTTCCGCAGCTCTCTAGGCTGAGAGTCCCACCTTAATGGCCTTATTTAACCTCATTAGGTTCTTAGCAGTTTTATTTCTAAATATAGACATGTGGAAGGGAAATGATTCCGCATATGTGGTTTGGGGGGAGATGACAAACTCCATCCCCAATGGTGAAGAGATGCAAAGTTGAAACCAGTGGCTGAGGCCAGGTAGGAAACAGAGCAGAGAAATTTGCTTCCTCCTGTCTCTATAGTCTAAGAGTGAAACAGGATGGAGAAGGGGTGAATGAGGAAGATGGAGGAAGGGCCTATGTTTGGAAGATGGGTCTAAGAAGGAAACTCTGAGGTTGCCACCTGTGTGGTCCAAATAGGCCAGGTAATGGCAGCAACCTCAACATCTAGTCTGTGTCCTCTTCCCCTTGCCCACTGCTGAGGCAAATTAGCATAAATACAATGGTTTAATACAACACAAGCTTATTACCTCACAATACTGGAAGGCAGAAGCCCACAGGAGACTCACCAAGCTGAAATCAAGGCGTCAGAAGGCTGGGTTCTCCCTGGAGGCTCCAGAGGTCATCCTCCCTTGCCTAGAGCCTTCCTGCACCCTTGGCTCTTGGCCTCTTCCTCCTTTTTCCTAGCCAGCAATGTAGCATCTCCCATAATCTCTAACTCATTCTCACTTTCCCAAGGATGACTATAGTGGGCTTGCCCAGGTAATCCACGATCAACTTACAGTTTTATATCTCCTTTGAATGCAGAGGTACCGTATTAGTAAGTCTGGGAAGTAGGACATGGGCATCTTCTGAAGCCATTACTTTGCTGTTACCATGAACTCTGCTTATACCATAGGCTGCCTCCCGTGCTTAGAAAGGCATTGGAAGAAACGGTGGAAAGCACATCACCCAGGTCAAGGTGAAGTAGTGATCAAGGATTCTTTTGGAACAGCCTGCTCTGCTCCAATGTGATTGAAAATCTAGATGAAGGGGGACAAGTGGGGAAAGACAAGCAGATCCAACCTCAGAACCTGATCTGGAGACTGCCTGACCCCTCCCCACCACCAGCCTCCCTACATGAAATGCACTCTCAACCTGGAAACCCAGGATGGGCTTGGAACTGGGTATCATGACTGCCTAATCACATGGCTTCTGACTTCAGGTAGATTATACAGGAAAGTTAGGTCTTTTGTGGTTGGCACAGCGTATCCCACATGTAGACTTTGCCATGTCCCTGGATAACAGCTTCACAGAGAGAATCATTGCTCAGCTAGGAGAATCACATTATCCTTTCTCCAAACTGTAACAATAGGCTTCTGGCTTCTTTCTCATGAGAATCAGGCTTAGACTAGCCTGGCAGATCCAGGCTTTGTCCTGTGAGAGCCCAGAAGTAACCCTGGAGAAGCAAGGACCCCTTTCTCTTAAGATCAGTATTCAGATGGACAGCAGCCTCCTGGCCCCCCTGTCCAACAGGATCAGGCACAGTAACTCACTTTTACATGAGTCCTAGCACATGGTCTGTGCTTGGAGGTTGCCAAGGCAGACTCTGTCCTCACTTAAAATTCTGGGCCTTGTCATACACAGCCTATCTCCTGTGACCCAGCCAAGAAACCACAAGCAAACATAGGCTCTGGCTGGTCCCTAGCTTAAAGTCAGGCCAGTGAATCTCTAGGAGCCATGTGGGTAAAGGTTCAGGGTAGCTATAGAAACTCAGTGAGAAGCTGACCTAGGAAGGGCAGGAAGAAGAGGGACAGGAAGAAGGCAAAGCAAATGGGCAATGGATGGAATGGATGACGGAGCAAAGGGAAGCAGAGCGAATAAACTTATCTCCCTGAAGTTGTTGAATTAGGAAAATTAAGAATATAAATTAAATACTGCATCTGTTCTCGGAGGTCCCTTCCACCATTAACATTTTTATGCTTTTATAAGCTTCCAGGGGAAAAGAATAAACCAACCACTAATATCAAGGAGATTTTGAGGGCTTTAAAAGATTTTAGCAGCTGTATCTAACAGGAACAAGAATGCTTGCTGCACATCCCAGAAAGCCTACAGGGAAAAGCGAACACTCGATTCTCCACTGTCTGAGTGAAGGCTTAGCCTGAGCAAACCTGCGTCCAGACACTTATGTTAGATCAGCTCGACTGCACTAAGCCCTGCAGCAGGGAGATTGCTTTCCCCTTACATCACATGAAAAGACTCCTTAATCCACCAGATATGCTCACTCAGGGAGAGGTGAAGCAGTTTTGAGGGAGTGGGAAGCCTCCCTTTGAACTCTTGATGAGACCGGGTCCAATGGGACCTCAGAGGTACTGAAAGGCACCAGATTTGGATATCACAGTGGGTGGGAATGGGAGTAGGGGACTCATTTGTCTCATCATCTTCTAGCCAGTCTTCTTGTGTGGAGGAACTAAGCCACTCTACATGGCTTTATTTGTGAAGTAAGAAATAACTGAAGGAATTGTTACGTCTACAGCATATACTATGTCATACTGATGTGGTATGTCTACACATATTGCCTTCCCATAGACAAGGTAACAGAAATTACAGATAGTTTTAGAACATATAAACTGAAAGTGGTTTATCCTTAATATTAAACATGAACTGACTTCCATGTGAGGACTGATGTGAATATGCTTAGCCTTTATTAAAATTTAAATCTCAAATGTCTCCTAAAGGCCTATCTATTAAGGCTGGGTCCAACTTGAGATAATTGGAAGAAGACAGAATCTTTAAGAGGTCTGTCTTGG
Organism: Lophiomys imhausi; assembly: GCA_907164525.1. NCBI lineage: Eukaryota > Metazoa > Chordata > Mammalia > Rodentia > Muridae > Lophiomys > Lophiomys imhausi. Next base: position 3,272,656 of record CAJQZJ010032004.1, on the reverse strand, counting down.
TGGGAGGTATTTGCATCACTTGAGATAGGCCTTGAAGGGGAGAGAATGTGAGGCCCTGGTCTCTTTTTATGGCCATTTGCTTCCTTCTCATGAAGTAAGTGTCTTTGTTCTGCACAAACTCCTGCCAGGATCCTCCACTATGGCCCAAAGCAATGGGAACCATAGATCATAAACTGAAACCTCTAAAACAGGGGACTCAAACAAACCTTTCTCCCTGTATGTTGGTTATATGATGTGTTTGCTGTAGCAATTGAAAACTAAATAACTCACTATTTTAAAACCCTGAGGCTAAGAGTAGTACTTGGACATAGTAGATGCTAATTATATATTAATTGAATTAATGAATATTCAGGATATAAATAAATCCTCAAACTCATAAGAGCCAACTCTGTACAGATTATGAATAAATAATGTTTCCAGTATTCCACTTAAGACATTGACTGTAAATAGTGAGTTAAAAGTTCTATTTTCATGGCTTCTTATATTCCTCTATGGATTCTAAGAGGAAACCCCAGAGAAATGACATTACTAAATGACACTCAGGACATGGGACAAGTTAGGTTTTTATCAGACAGACAGAAGCAGACAATAGAGTGATGTGGTTGCATAGTGCAGGAAGCCTCCTTCGAGAAAATAAGGAACAAATTTATTTAAAGAGCACATAATTTGAGCACAGTGAGACCTGTCCTGAGAGGCTTCTGACCTCTACCACTATAGCATAGGTAATTTGCGTTCCAACCCTCTAAGTGTATAGTTTTTGTTAGCATCTCACTAGGAGCTTAATACAACTTTTACAGAGAACCTGGAAAGGCCCAGCTGGTTAGAGAAGGAAGGATGAGGGCAATCCCCAGAGGTGAGTCAGTAAATGGGACTCTCACTAGCAGAACACCTGGACTCAGCAATGACTAGCTACAGTGTCATGATCTAAAACCTTCTAGGAATCTCAGCTCTCACCAGCTGCCCTGGTGTATACTGTCAAGAGCTGACTGGATCAGCCCTTTCCTTATCAAGGGATGGACTGAAAACATGAGGCGGAGGGGCTTAATGACAAAGGTAGGCATTCTCTGTCTCTCTGTCTCTGTCTCTCTCTTCCCCTCCTGCTCCCTTTACCTCTCTCCCTTTATCTCTTCTCCCTTTTCAATAGTGATATAAGCAGACTCCTCTACTATGCATTCTTCATTGGCACAGTGATTTTTCCCCCCACCTCACACCCACAGCCATGGAGCCTGCTGACTGCAGACTGAAACCTCCAAGCTACGAATCAAAATAAACCTTCCCTCCTTTCAGTTTGTTTCCCTTGAGTGTCTTGTTGTGGATAAAGACACTTGACTAACACAAATAGGTCGTTCAAAGTGACTTCTTTTCCTTTACCTTACTCTGCACAATGGAGATCTATAAAAAGGCTACGGCATTGTGATGTCACAGTAGAGCACTGTGGTCTCATCACAGTGCTCCAATGTACAACCACACAGCTCCATTTTACCTAATAATGCTCAATCTGCCAACACACCCGAGCTGTGACATCATAACTCCATTGTGACATCCTATGTTCTATTGTGACATCACAGTGCTCTATTTTGCTATCACAATGCTTCATTTCAGCATCACACTGCTCAATGCAACAATACCCCATGGTGCCATCATACTGTGCCATCAAAATGCTGGAGTATTACATCACACCACTCCACTGTGACATCAAAATGTCCAATTTTATCTTCACAACGCTGCAGTGTGATGTCACAATGAAACAGAATGCTCTGCCATGGCATTACATTGCACTGTAGCATCTCAGGGCCCCACTGTGACATCACAATGCTCAATTTTACCCTCACAATGCTCTACTGTCCCTTCACAGTGCTTATATTCATCCTTTTTTATGTTCAGTGGGCACATTGAGCCAACACCATTGTGAGCACCTCCCCAGGTGTGTTTGACAGCAAGATGCCAGGCAAAGGCCTTGTGAACAAAGAGTGTGTGAAAGCAGAAGAATGGGCAATTAGTCCACACACTACCCTATACTCCTTGCCTGTGACTGTACTATATGAGGCTCCACTCACCCAGCTTCAGTTCTCAAGAACTGGCTTTGGAATGGTGGTAGAAGGAATGTTTCTGCCGTCAACAGAGTTGTATTTAAAGCAAAGAAATGAACATGACCATCATATTGTCCTCTTTCCCCCCTTCCCAGCCCCGCCCTCCCATCCCCTACCCCCTAATCCTTCCCTCTTGTTCCTCTGGGGTGGAGTGTCCCTACATAACAGTCCCTCGCCACAGTTCAGGAGTCATATGAGGGCCAAGAGCCTCTTCATACACTGGGGGCAAATGAGGCAGTACCACCAGTGAAAGGTGTCTCCTTGCTAGAAGGGAAAACTAAAAAACAGACCAACAAACACACAAACCCACACAAACAAACAACAACAAAAAAAAGAAAGGAAAAAGAAAAAAGAAGTCTATGTCCATGTTCCCTTTGGTGTGTTGGTTGTAGTACAGATATCCTGTACTATATAGCTAAAATCTGTCTATAAGTGAATAGATGCTATGTGCATCCTTCTGAGTCTGGGTTAGCTCACTCAGGATGAGCTTCTCTATTTCCATCCATTTGGTTGCAAATTGCATAATTTCATTGTTTCTGATAGCTGAGTAATATTCCATTGTATAGATGTACCACAGTTTTTGTAACCCGAAGCAACAAACAAGTAAATTTATTAATTAAAAAAGCAGATAACAGGTTTAAAACACTGTAAATAAATTAAAGGTTACAACCGTTCAGCCTGGTTTTATAAACCTCCAAGAGTCGAAAAAACTTAGAGCTAAGGTAAAATACATGAAATGTGTGGTGTTAGCCCATGCCTTTAACTTCAGTAGAGGCGGGAGGAGCACTATAGAGTTAGTTGTCTTATGAATTCTAGAGTTACACAGAACAGGGTGGTGATGGTGCACACCCTTAATTCCATCATTCAAGAAGAGTACACCCTTAATCCCAACACACTAGAGACAGAAACAGGCAGTCTGAGCTCTGAGATACAAAACAAACTCTAAATAGAGAAAAACATCGATCCAGGAGTGGTGGAGCACATCTTTAATCCCTTTGGAAGGGAACCATGTGTCTTTGATTCCAATACTTAGAATGCAGAGACAGACACATAGGATTTGGAAGGACTTAAGTTTAAAAGCAACTTACAAAAGGCCTACTCAGTACAAACAAATTGTCCTTTGAGATCTCAAAATACATACACTAAGGCTTGTTTAGCTTCAAAATTACAAAATAATTTCTTCTTTAATCCAGATTGAAAGATAATACCTTATATATTGTCAAAAAACCAAATTTGCTTCAGGAGAAATATTACCTGACTCCTCCCCCAAAAAAGGTAATTGTCCCAGAGTTAGGATTAGGGCAGGGCTCTGTTCTTATCTTTCCAGGAAATTTAAAGCATCCATTCAAGGAATCCAGGGACAACTGGACAACGGAAACCTCAACAGAAAACAGATCAGACACCAAAGAAGACGAGTGGCCCAGATGATCCAGCCTTGCAGACTTCCTCAATAGCTGTTTCCATCAAAAGTCTACAACCACAACAACTCAAAATCGCTAAGATCGTTCAGCTCCACAGACTGCCCCAGCCAGAACTTCAGTAAAGCCCAGAAGATCAGCTTCTGTCTACAAACTTCTTAGGACATCTAAACAGATGAGCACAAAAGGACTGAACATAAAAGGATTGTATTAACATTTTTAGCCATTTTTCCATTCTGGTTTGGGCCCCAAACAGGTTTACTATGACCCAAATCAGCAGGAAGTCATTTAAGAGAGCGACGTCCCATGCCCAGAGGATGGGGAGGGTGTTTCTCCCCCCCCCCTTTTTTGGTTATTTGATGGATAAAAGAAAACTTTGTTATTTAGGGGAAGAAACTACAAGCTGTTAAATGGTCTTGTTAAATTGGTTTTGGAGGTTAGACCCAGGGACTTCCTTCTTTTTCTTTTCTGTATCCTTCTTTCTCTCCTATGTAGGAATGCACAGACTTGAGAAAAATGGGACATAGACATAGTATGGGAAGAACCAAGAAGAAGGGACAGATTATTGAATATGCCCTTATACCTCTGTATACTGATACAAAATTAGTATTATATTTGGCTAAAGTGGCATTGATTATTGTATATTGTGCAAAATTAAGATTGTATTGGACTACATCGGTATTGATCTTTGTATATTGATACAAAATTAAGATCATATTTGGCCACAGTGGTATTGACCCTTGTATATTGATGCAATATTAAGATTGTATTGGGCTACATAGGCATTGATCTTTGTATTTTGATACAAAATTAAGAGTATATTTGGCCACATTGGTATTGATCTTTGTATATTGATACAAAATTAAAAGTAATGCTTCTTAAAGGTATTGTACCTATTAATGCTTAAAAATGAAATGTGAAGCTCTGGCCTCTTGATACCAACCGTCTTAAACCGTTTAGGATAGTTAAGAAATACAAACTCCTAGTCATGCAAGCGTGTCATTTTGTTGTCTATCACAGATATTCTCTAAGCTACTCAGAAATCAAGTTGTTAAGAGACAAGCAACATTTGCTTATCTAAATACAAGTGATAGATAGGGCATCTTCAAAAACCCCAAGAGATCTGCAGAATATGGCATTCAAAGATGTTTTCTTAAATTAAGATTTTTTTGATATCGAGACATGTCAGCTCCTGACAGCACCCCCTATTCTACTCCAAGTAGAAGATGAGCATCGAAGAATCTCCAGTGGGAGATGGTTGAATTAGTGGTAAGCCGTTCTCTTGGCATGAAAAACCCCTTGCTTCAACTGTAGACAGACTGCTGTACAAAAAGGACAAAACTTGGTAGCAGGTAAGTCGACAGCCTAGCTCTGCCAAGACAGGGTAGGTAAGTCCTTCATAATTCCTACTCTACAATTAATGTCTGTCATAGAAACAGGACCAAAAGGCTGAAGATTGATGCTGTAACGTATGGAGAGAAAACGGGAACTGTCCAGGCAGCCACTGATGTGTCATTTCTTAGTTTTGGGAGATGCAGGCCCTGCATTTCCTACATAATCAGATATATTTATCCCTCTCAGGTCTCTGAGGTGGTTAAAGAATAGATAGCTAGAGTCTCATAGTTAAATTTTGAGTTGTTTAGGAATCAAGAGGGTGTTCTGGATCTAAGAAGATGTTTTTAAAATTGTGATGCAAGTTAGTATGAAAGCTGAGTCAGATATAGAACTTTAAACTCATGGAGATGATTAGATAGTAGAATGTTAAAGTCAGGGGCTAAATACATATGGACTGGACACTGGGAATGTATGCTAAGCCATTTAACTCTCATAATTGTGGCGTATTTATTTCTGTTGTTTTGTATAGTATTTACTGTTATAAGAGAAGGAACCATTTGTTGGACTGAAAGGGGGAGCTGTTTGGGGGAAGAGGGTGGAAGGGTGGGACAGGACGGGGGATTAGGGAAGGGATTGTGACTGAGATGTAACTTGAATAAATAAAAAAATAAATTATTTAAAAAAAAAAGAAATGAACATGACCATTTGCAAACACTATACCCCTCTAGTGTTGCCACTAGAGCTCCTCTAGAACTTGCCAGACAGCAAGGGAGACCACGTTGGTAACAGATCTGAGGACAGATTCAGTCAAGAGATCCAGTGTGAAATGCAGCTTGACAGAGGAACTTCTGGCATCACCTAGCACAAAATCTCTGCAGAGAAGGCTCTGCAGTGACCAGGCAGTGAAAGCTGGAGCAAGAGCAGCCAGTAGAAGAGGACAAGAAATGTGAAATGAGGCGGAAGCGGGCCAGGAAGTGAGGGAAGCATGACTCCACCACTAAGAAGGCTTCATATCTCCTGGATCGTGCATCTGGGTCGTCTCTACAAAGGTGATTAAGGAAAGAGCCATCCAGGTCTAAGAGATGCATATTTATACAACATACTAACTTCCTAGCTCTCCTAAAGGCTCCTTCTGTCCCTTCAATGGAGGACCATAGTCACTACTTCCCTCAACTTAGGCCTGGGTCATCCTCCAGGATGTAAGGACTGAGCAGAGCGTCTCACGAGGCTTACCTGCTCACTGCTCTTCTGCACAATGAAGGCAACCCAACAACCAGAAGCTTATTGAACAAACCACCAAATGAACAGTGTGGCCACACATCATGTTCCCAAGTTAGTGTAGTGTTTTAAAACATGTATTAGTGTATTGTGTGCAGAGTACACTAGATTGTTAAAAGTGCCTAATGTTGTCTGGCCCTTGTCCTCTAGGACTTGATAATCTAATGAAGGACAGAAGCCATATATATGTATATGAGAACAGTAACAATGCATGCTGAATATGTGATGCATAATGAATATTGAAAGAAATTATGAGAGAGGCACTATTGTTACAGCTTTCTCAGTGGTGGCTTTTGTGGTAAGCTCTGAATGCAGTATGTGACTGGGAACAGGGAGGCAGAGAGGACAGGCAGAGAAAACTGGGAAGCTACAAGGGAACTGGGAAGCTAGAAGAAATGATGGCATGTTGAAAATAAGAGGAGTGAGGTTCTGGGGAAGATTGGGGGGGGCGCGAAGCTGAGACAATCAGTGGACATTAAAGATGTTGAGGTGCTGTCTAATCTTTTGGTGGGTAATATAGAACAATCAAAAGTATAGGAGAAAATTAGAAAAATAATCAATTTTAGTTTTTTAATTATTTCAATAAATAGCATGAACCTGGGCTTACAAAAGGGGATTCCTTTTGACTCAATGGGATTTTTAACTTAAAATTTTCTGAGTTATTTTCTAAGTTAATCAGAAATCAAGGTGCTAAGAGACAAGCAACATTTGCTTATCCAAATATAAGGACATAGATAGGTGATCTTCAAAACCTCAAGAGATCTGTAGAATATGCCATTCAAAAATGTTTTCTTAACTTAAGATTTTTTATATCAAGACATGTCAGCTCCAGACAGCACCCCCTATTCTACTCCAAGCAGATGATGAGCATCGAAGAATCTCCAATTGGAGATGGTTGAATTAGTGGCAAGCCTGTCACTTGGCAAGAAAAATCCCTTGCTTCAACTGTAGACAAACTGATCTCCAAAAAGGACAAAACTTGGAAGCAGGTAAGTCAACAGCCTAGCTTTGCCAAGACAGGGTAGGCATGTCCTTCATCATTCCTGCTTTACAATTAATGTCTGTCAGAGAAACGGGGCCAAACAGCTGAAGATTGATGCTATAATGTATGGAGAAAAATTGGGAACTGTCCAGGCAGCCAGTTGTATATAATTTCTTAGTTTTGGAAGCTGCTGGCCCTGTACTTCCTGTATATTTATCCCTCTCAGTTCTCTGATGTGGTTGAAGACTAGATAGCTAGAGTCTCATAGTTAAATTTTGAATTGTTTAGGAATCAAGAGAGTGTTCTGGATCTAAGAAGATGTTTTTAAAATTGTGATGCAAGTTAGGATGGAAGCTGAGTTGGATATAGAACTTTAAACTCATGGAGATGGTTGCATAGTAGAATGTTAAAGTCAGTTGCCAAATATGTATGGACTGGACATTGGGAGTGTATGCTACGCCTTATAATTCTTATAACTGTGTTCTAATTATTTCTGTTGTTTTGTATTTTATTTATTGTTATAAGAGAAAGAGCCATTTGTTGGACTGAAAGGGGGAGCTATTGGGGGGAAAAAGATCTACCTTAAACTTAAAAAAAAGGAAGTGGATGGGAGGGTGGGACTGGAGGGGGAAGTAGGGAGGGGTTGTGATTGAGATGTAACTTAGAAGAAATAAAAAAATTATTGTGGAAAAAATTGTTTTGTATTTCCCTGGGGTAGTAGGTTCTACCTCCACTATGGACTCTTAGCCTTTTTCTTGTCTACTTTCTCAAGAAACAGAACACAAGGAGTGAGCACAAGGGTCTGCAGGTAAAGGAAGTCTAGCAGCAGATAGAGGTCAAGTGGCCACCATTACCTTTCCTATGGTGACAAGACTCTAGAATAAAAAGCAAGATGAAAAAAATGGGTCCTTCTTCTTCCAAAACCCAGAACTTGAGAAGCATGTTCTTTGGGTGGTGAGCAGACAGTCAGTCAATTTTATGACATTTACAATTACAGTGAGTGCAAAAAGTTTACTGAGTAAAACAGGCAGTCTACGTGAGAGAAGAAAATTGTTATAATTTAGATGTATAACTATATATACATCTAATGGGGGACTATATATACATATGTGGTGTGTGTGTGTGTTTAGACAGACAGACAGACAGACAGATAGATAGATGATAGATAGAAAGGTAGATGAATATACAAAGAACTACAAATTAACAATTGTTATTTCTATAAAGAAATAACAAATAATAAGAAATCAAACAAGCCAATCAGTAAATGGGTTAACGAAATGAACAGATAGTCCTCAAAAGATTAAATACAAATGGTCAATAAACAAATGGAAAAAAAAATGCTGACCCTCACCAGCCATCAGAGAAATGCAAACCAAACTAAATGATATTCCATCTTACCTCATTTATCATGGCAATCATCAAGGAAAAAATAGCAGACACTGGAAAAGATGGGGACAAAGAGAACACCTCCACACTGCTGGTGGGGACAAACCAGCCCAGCCACTGTGAAAGTCTATGTTACCTTTACTATAAGGTAACAGCAGGGTGTCCTAAGGGGAGATGAAACATTCCATCCTACAGGGACACTCCTTTAGCTCAGGAAGTAAACAACTCAAAAGTTTCATGAAGTCCCTGAAACTGACCAGATTCACTAGGCCCATTCCTCCCCAGCACATATAATCAGTACAGACTATGAAAAGATATCTCAGAAAAGCTGAAATGCTTAGAGGAGACTCAGTCAAGCCAGCCAAACTATCTGGGAGAAGCAGAGGCAAGCCAAACTGCTAGGAAGAAACAGATCACCAGAACTTTCTGGAAGAGGCTCAGACCAGCTGAACTACCTGCAAAGAACACTCTCCAACCTGTTGAGCTGCCTGGATGGTGTTCAATGTGCTGTAGGTTCCCAGATTGTGCGAACTGTGCCACCCAGGGTGGTATGCACATTGGCAAGTGCAACTGCCTTTGAGTCATTTCTCCTCCCGTAAATAACCTTCACCCACACTCCTGTGAGTAACCTCAATAAAACTCATTGGTTCAAGCTGGAATTGAGTAGTATCTGTACTTGGGGCTGTCATCACTTCCCTCTCTGGGCTGAGTAGCTGTTTGATCACAGCCCCCAAGGAATAGTGCCACACAACACCCAGAATCTGTGGAACATTATCAATTCAGGAGGCAGGCAAATTGGAATCCTGGTGTCATATCTGTCCTATGTATTTTCGCAAGGTTTCCTTCCACTGTGCCCCTAACCTCTTCTAGAACAGATGCTTTCAAGCAGGAGGATTTTATCCTTAGGAGATATTCATAACAACTAGACACAACAGGTGTCATAACCAGAGGACATGATGCCATAGGTCCCTAGTGTATTGGGACTAGGACCATTGCTAAACAGTGTACAATGCACAGGATATCCTTCAGTGAAAAATTATTTGACTCCAAATGTCAACATATTATACAAGTCTGCCCCCACCAGAATTATTTCCCTATGAATGCAGTCATTAAAAACTAGTTTTTAATGGTTTAGTAGGTAACACACAGGTCATGTAAACACAATGATCTGAATCCAGATCCACAGAATACACATAAATCTAAATTCAGTACCCAGTGTCTATAATTCCAGCACTCCTACAATGACATGAGAGGTGGAAACAAGAGACTCCCCAGAAGTCTGCAGCCCAGCTAGCACTGTATACACAATGGCATGCAACAAGAGCCTGTCTCAAACAAGGTGACAGATGAGGACTGACATCCATGGTTGTCCTCCGATCGCCATACACAAATCATGGCACACATAAGCTTGCATTCACACACATACATGTAACACTAGTACATGTGAGTGAAAAGACACAGCAGACTCTGTTTAGTAAAGACCGAGAAAGCTGATGGCCAGATGGAGAGATCCTGACACGTGCAACCAACCCAAGTGTTGGTTGACATTGCCGACACCATTTCTGAGATCTGAGTTGGGTGAGCATTATCAGCAATTGTTATGAGACACCACAGTCTCTCTGGATTATTCCACTGTAGCAACAGCATAGCCAACTGATCTCTTCTTCTTGACTCCCTAAAATTCAGTCTCCATAGAGTTTCTAAATTGATCTCTTAAAAACATTAATTGAATCACATCCTGTCTTAAAGTCTCCCACTGACCTTGGAATAGATCCAAATTCCTTGCCATTTCTCTGAGTTCAGCTCCTAGAGGAAGTTGTGTTTGTTCTTCCCTCCATGGGGCCTCTGTACTTGTTCTATATGTGCCTTGTTACAAGCTCGCTTCCTCTCAGCTTCTGGATCTCTCTTTTCTTCCCCTTAGGGAAGCTAGACTTGATCTTTCTAAATAAGCCCCCTTATAATTCTCCTCCACACATTCTTGTTTATTGCTCTCACTGCACTTAGCACAATGTGTGATCAACTAAACTAATCATTTTATTTACGTATTTTCCATTCCCTATTACTAAACAAGAGCACGACCCATGTTTCTCGTGCTCACTGTTATATCCCTAGCATCCAGCACCATGCCAGCAGGTGTTCCACAAACATGAATGAGCTGCCTCTTAAAATTATACACGGTGTTGTGGTTGACAGACACTGTCAGTCAGAGAACTTATCATTAAGGATGACCTAACCATTGCCACTGATGTGAGCAATTGTCATGAGGTAGAGTCGGCTGATAGCATCATCACAGGCAAGCCACAAAATATTGCATCCTGGAGTCAGTGGAGAGGGAACTTAATGAGTGTCTGTCATATTCCCGGGGAGTGCACACTTGGAAGATAGTGAGGTGAGATGAGAATCTATGGTCTTAGGACACAGGTAAGCTACCTGGCCATCCTGGGGGAGAAGCGATTACTTTAGCACACATGAAACCATGCATTCAGCCTGCAGCATATTCCATGGATCAAGAATGCACACCAACTTTACCCTAGACTCCTCCTCAGCCCCAGAGTGCAGTAAAGATAAAATGAGGCAAGGGAGGGATGACCTTCAATCTCTCCTGTCACTTCATCCATTTTTCTCAGTTGTTTTTTCCTCATTCTTAGCCTGCTGCTCTTTCACTGACCATGTGTATGGCATTGTATGGTTATATGCATTTCTCCTGGGTTCACCAGTATCAGCTTTCCTACCAACATTATCCCACAACACTATAGCAACATTTTTACAGGGACTTAGAGTGGTATGAACTGTCATATCTTCTTGTCTTGGTTTTTGTTTGTTTGAACTGATGATTGAACTCAGCCTCACAAATGCTAAACAAGTGCACCTTAACACTGAGCCATGTACATCCCTAGTCCCTTCTGCATTCTTGGTGCTTTGGCATCTGATTACTTGGTCTGGGGAAGAACTGTCCCTCCCATGAATGAAGTGTCCCTAGATATAGTGAACTTGCTTTGGAATATTTTTCATATGTAAGTCAAACAATCCAGAATCCACTATTTCATTTCCTCACTTCTCACCCCCTCTCTTCTATTGGGCTATAAGATGCTGGACCACACTTTGCCTATCTTAATCATTCTAAATCCAGTTACCCAATATCCAAGACAATCCCTTTGCTCCAGAGCCCCCTGAAATGATCTGTTCTGGCCACTCTAAACCTGTGTGCTGTCCTTGCCTTTCCCTTGGAAACAACAAGGCTCTGGCCATGGTTCCTCCTTGTTTCTTTTGCTACTTGCCCAACCCTGTTGTAGAGAGAATCTCTTGTGTAGTGTATGGAAGCATCATCTGTCATTAAAAAGCTGATGGCCTATTAGCTGAGGCAGGAATTAGAAAATGGGACATCCAATAGAAAGAATGGAATTCTGGGTTAGAGTCGGGCATGAGAAGAGATTCACTGGACTCTGAGGAAATTGGAGGCGTGAAACTTAGGAGAGGTAACTAGCCATATGACAGACATAGGATAGAATAAATGGAATAATAAGTTATGAGCTAGTCAGAGAATATGCCTAGCTATATGGCCTAGGTGTGTGTAAATAATAATAAGTCTCTTAATCATTATTTTGGGAACTAGGATATGGGTGGAAAAAAGCCCATGGTTACAATTGGTGTCCAGCATCAGGCACAGAATCCAAGCTTAGAAAAGTCCTGGGAGAAAACTGCAAACTTCCCAGACACTTCCCAGAGCAGTTTCCTAGCCAGGTTCATGGCTCTTTTAAAAGGAGGCCTGTAAGGTAACTTCAGGTGGCATGCGTCATAGGTGCACCATGGCCTCTCTTGGACCTAAGCCTCAGGGCTCAGTAGTAATCCCTTCTCCCAAGTGCAGCACAGTTAAAGCATGCTAGAGAGAACTAGGGTGTCCTTCGGAAAAACTGCAGCATAATTTGGATCCCTTACAACTGCCCAGAGGAAGAGACCAACCTGAAGGGGGCGGAGCGAGGAGCCAACAATCTGCTAGATGGAGCTGAGGGAGCACACTGTCCTCAGGAGCCTAAAGCTTCACAAAGCGGTGGAGGGGTTGGACGTTCACAGTTCAGGAAGAGAAGCCTAACACAGACTGAGAAGACAAGAAGAAATCCAAGGCAACCAAATTTCTGAGCATCTAAAAAAAGGGTTGAAATTATACTTTATTGCTAAAGAGGGAAAGAGACCGAATATTAAACATCATAAATAGATATAAATAGTTTAAAATTGGTAAACTGGAATTCTTAAGGAGAGAGCTAGAGTTTAAAAGAAAAAAACATTTTCTGTGTTAAAATGGAAAACGTCATGACACAATGGATCTGGATCCTATGTGATTTTGTTTTGCTTATCTGCATACAAATAATTAATTTTTCAATAACGATTACAATTTTATATATCCTTTTAAATAGATATCAAAGGAAGGCAAACAGATAAGAATGGACTGAAGAATGGATTACTAGATTAAAGGCCATAGAACAGAGATTATAGAATTCTTAAAATACAGAATGTTCAGAAAATTCCAATCTGGAACCTATAATGACTTCAAAAAAGGTAGTTCCAGATGAGAAAAAGCTGCAATGGGTTGAGGAATTAGAATGGCAACCCATAGAGATGCAATATTCTTGAGTTAGAATCCAGATTCTGCTTAATGGGGCTACCTTAGAACAATGTCATATAGTAGCTTGGGCATTTCATTTTATAGAGTTTAAAAATATGAAATACATACATCTGTTAATATCATATAGTTGATGCACATTCAGAATTCCAATGGGCTTTTGCCTTGAATTCTCAAAAAGATGGTTCTGAGATCGCACATTTACTAGAGATGATGGATATCTTGGAAATGTCTTTACAGATTGAAGCTGATGGTGCTTCGACATATGTATCCATTAGAATATGGCACTTTTTTATAGATTATAACATAGAAAATATTACAGGCATATCTCACAACCCTACAAGTCAAACAATTATGAAGATTTAACAGGATTTTAAAGGAAATGCTCACAGAACAGAAGGGGGATATGAGAGCTCCCAGAGATACATTAAATAATACTTTATTAACTTTAAATTTTTTGAATGCTAATGAACAAAAACCAACAGCTTCTGAGAGGCATTGGATTATGGCAAAAACCTGATGAACTAAATCACCCTGTTTATATTAAGGATGTCCTAACTTGAAAACAGGGAAGGTAATGGGTTACATTGGGGAAGAGATTCTGTCTTTGTTTCAACAAGAGATACAGGGCTATTGATTCCATCCAAATTGATTTTAAAAAATCAGATTTGATCAGGGGAGACCCCTTGAAAATCTTGGTTACAGACAGACAGAAAGAAATTAAGTAGAAGAATGAAACAAGTATACGCTGATTTGTCTACATGGGGACAGCTCTGACACTGGCTGAGACGTGGACATACCTCCAGCCAGCACGCCAGCTATGCATAACCAATCAATCTTGCTGGTTACAAAATCCTCACGACTTATGCCATCATTTCATATGGTATGGATGAAAATGTATATTACAGTTTTGTTATAAAGTTCAAACTAACTCATAAAGAAAGATAACATTTACTTGCTCATATGAAGAGCAGAGAATCGTTTAACTTAAAAGTTAATTGTGCAGACTGTACATTCCACACATATGTTATTACAGAAATGTATATTACCTGTAAGAATTTGTATGTTTACAGAACAAAAGGACCAGACACTAATGGAATTGAGACGGCTTGGCAAGATTCACCCTCCAGGATGCTGAGATGCTGAGACATATTTATTTCAGTATCCTGCTCGATACAACCTCAAACTGCCTTAATAGGTGCTTCATCAAAACTTGCTTCCAGGACAGCTTCAAAGAAACTTGTTGACCCCAACTGGCTCAGACTTTCAGACTGTTCCAGTTGCGACTTCATTTAAGCCTGCATTTTCACAGCACACAGAGACTAAGCAGCCAATGTTATAGCTAGCTTTCTTAAGACTGCCCAATATCCCAATTTCCTTGGTCTCCCAAAAAGTAAAGCTATGCCCCCAGTCAGCAGGAAGCAATTATAACAGAATGATGCCCCATTCCCCAAAGGCAGGGTAGATGGTTTTTGGTCATTCAATGGATTTGTTGTCATTAAAGGGGGTTGGTTGCAACTTGTCAATTGGTCATGAACAAGGAAGAAACAAAGTATAGGCTAGACCCAAGGATTTCTCTCCTTTTCTTTCCTCTACCTTTCTTTCTTATGCTAAGAGAAGAAAGGGGGGAGAAGGGTTGAAAAAAAGGGGGGATGGATATAGGAATAATATAGAAATAAGGGTAGATTACTGAATTTACTCTTAAACAATAGAGCTATGTCTAGCAAAAAAAAACCATTAAATTGGTATAGATCTTTGAATACTGATACAAAATTAAGGTTATATTTGTTTACAACATGGTATGTATCAATTCCTTCTAAGGTATTGTACCTCTGTAATTCTTAAAAATGCAATGTTAAGTTCTAATCCTTTTAAAGGCTGCTATTACAAAATGTGCAGAATAACTAAGAAATACAAGTTTTCAAGTTCCTATTTATAGTTTTATGTGACTAAATAAAATCTAGGAACCACAAATGAGAGAAAACATAGAAATATGATTATCTCCAGTTGTATCTATTTACTTGCAAATGACATAACATCATTCTTCTTTATGTTTGAAATAAAATTTCTTGTGCACATATGGAAAAAAGAAATACAAGTTAATAGTTAGAAAATCAAACTTATGATCATGTTAGATACTAACTTAGTTAGTTACAGAAATATGTTTCCAAGATTGAGCAGATAGTAAATGGCTACAAACAAGCAACATTTGCCTATTCACATATACCACAAATAGTCAAGCAGTCTTTAAAAATCTCAGAGATCTACAGATTGTTGCATTTAAAGATATTTTATTAATAAAAGGATATTTTGAAATTGAGAGAGGTCTGCTACTGACAGCATCTTCATTCTACTTCAAAGAAGATGATGAACATCAAAGAACCTCCATATGGAGTTTACTTCAAATGTGGCAAGCTAGCCACTGAGAAAGAAGCTGTCCTTGCTTCAATTGCAGAAAGAACATTGTCCAATCTGGAAAAACATGATTCAGGGAAGTTGACCACTGAGCTTTGCAAGGACAAGGTAGGCAAGTCCTTCATAATTCCTACTTCAGAGAAAATTCTGTCAAGATATTCTAGGCCAGAAGGCCAAAGATGATGCTCTGATGACTCAAAGAAATTGGGGGGGAGGTGGTTGTCCAGGCAGCCAACTATCACTTCTCTGTCATTTCTATAATTTTGGAAGCTGCTTGCCTGTACTTCCTGTGTACTCAGGTAATATTTATTCCTTCATATATCTCTGATGAGGTTGAAGACTAGATAGTTATAGTCTCAAGTAAAAGTTTAAGTTGTTATGAATTAAGAAAATGTTCTTATGTCTAAGCATATATTTTTAGGTTTATAAATACATGTTATGAAATGTACAAACTCTGAACTCACCAAGATAGGATAGATAATGGAGTACATTCTCCAAAGCTGTCAAATACATATGGACTGTACATTGTGAATGTAAATCTTACCTAATAGTTTCATAATTGTTATTATTGTATGTAGTTTATTTATGTTAGAGAAAGAAGCTTTTATTGCAATAAAAAGGGGAAATGTAGAGAGAAGCTCTTGTGTACTATATGGAAGCTTTCAATAAAAAGCTGATGGCCTATTAGCTGAGGCAGGAAATAGAAGGTGGGAGATCCCTCAGGAAAAAATGAAATTCTTGGATAGAGTCAAGTGTGAGAGGAGATTCATTTCAGACTCTGAGGGAGTTGAATGCATGAAACTTAGGAGAGGTAACTAGCCATGTGGCAGACAGAGGACAGAATAAATAGGATAATAAGTTACAAGCTAGTCAAGGAATATGTTTAACTATAGGTCCTAGAAATTTATAAATAATAATAATAAGCTTCCAAGTTGTTATTTCAGGAACTGGGGAATAGGTAGAAAAGCCAGAATTTACAGCCTACTCTTTTTCCATGTGGCACTAAATGGCATGTGGCCTCTTTCTAGGGACCTATGAGCACACAAATTTCTTCCTTTACTCCATGTGGTGGTTTGAATAGGCATGGTCTCCATAGACTCATGTGTTGGAATGCTTGGCCCATAAGGAGTAGCAAGTGGCACTATAAGGAGGTATGGACTTGTTGGAGTAGCTGTGGCCTTGTTGGAGGAAGCATGTCATTGTGTAGATAGACTGTGAGTTCTCCTATACCCAGTGTAGTACAGTCTCCTTTTGCCGCCTGATGATCAAGATGTAGAACTCTTGTTTCCTCCAGCATCATGGCTGCCTGCATGCTGCCATGCTCCCTCCCTTTGAGAGGACTGAACCTCTCAAACTGTAAGCTAGCCTCAATTCAATGTTTTCCTTTATAAGAGTGGCTGTGTTCATGGTGTCTCTTCACAGCCATCAGACTCTAACTAAGACACCCCAGTTGTTTATGTATCTGTTTTCACTTACCTGATTACAACAAATCTCAAGGGACATTTAAAACAACAGTGTTTGCTATTTGAATGACATTTATATTTATTATAAGTAGGGACTTTTTTACAGAGTTAACCATTTTGAGAAGATTCAAAATATACTGCTGGTTGCATGAAGAAACTGTTAGGCAACCACTCATAATTTAAACTACTAGGTAATACTTATAAATTAAACAATAGAACTCTATCCTTTAAAAAATCCACTGTATTATAAGCATACTTCCTATCATTGTTACAACTAGTTATTTATGGATTTGTGTTAAAAAAGAAACTGTCTTTGCCAAATCGAACTTCTGAGGGTCACAATGTCCTCTCCTCTTTCCTCATCATCTAGCACAATATCAGGAGCTCTGGCTTTACTCTAAACAGAGCGGTGTACATGCTCATGATTTTCTCTCTTTCTCAGCTTCTAAGTACAAAGACAGTTGTGTTTCTCTAGCCTCAAGTCTGTCATTTTCACAAAGCTGATACTGGGAGACTGAGCTGGTGCTGAGCAGCTGCCAGACAGTACAAAGTTCTTCCTTCTTACATCTGTCCAAAGTCCCTGGTGTGGCAGTTCATGACCTTCCTCTCATCCTGCCCTCATTGAGATGGGCATTGCTATCTTTCTTGTAGAAAATTTTCACAGCCTTCCACATTGCGATTTGTTCACCTCCACGATAAATCAAACAGATGGCTTCATCTTTTTCTCACAGGTCCCATTTTCTGCCCTTTAATCATGTTTGTTGCTTAACGTTGGCCAATCCGCTCGGCAGCCATTTGTCTGAGACCTCTGCAGCCAAGGCTGTCGACGGTCCCTCTTGAATGCATTCTGGTTCTGGAGTTTGATGAGCAATCGCTCCTATCAGTAGGAAGGTTATTAAACAGCTGGGACTCTGCAGCCATTTCAGGAACTTGCCCAGAAGACAGAGAAGCAATTTCAGAGACAAGAAGCAATTGTTTCCAAGACTCCATCCCATTGTCAGGATATGCTCCGTGCCTGAGCATTAGAAATGATGGAGGGAAGGAGCTTGGCTTTGTTTCACATACAAACCCTCAATACTTCTGTTGTTTCCCACTAATGTCACCAGCCTGTAGGACCGAGCACTGACCCCTAGGAGTGTGGAACTTAATGATATCTCTCATCCATCTGTAAATATTGATCAGCATGTAAAATAGATCTGCAGTCTGAGGCTTGGCAGAAAGAAGGGATTGTTTCATTGATTAAGCACTTACTGGGCACACACAGAGTGCCAAGCATTGTGTTGCATAGAGGGGTGGGTGTAATCTGAGTAAAAACCATGGCCTGCCTACCTGCCCCAGAGATGGAGTGGGCCAACTCATCAACAATGGATGGGGATTAACTCTTTACTATGTAGTGAACATTTCCATAAAGTGTTTCCAACAGGAGGAGTACATGATAATACTCAGAAGACAGTCTAGAGGGATGCAAGGTTAATTCAGAGTAGGAAAATGAGGAGAAGCTTCATGGAGGGATGAAACAATTGAAATGAGTCTAGTATTCAAACTACTTTTTTTTTATACAGTGATTCCTTATAATTTTCACAACTACATAATGACAGGGACAGCCAGAGTTATGCTTCTTTGCCCAATGGGATACCAGGCTCACTGAGGGTCAATGGCAGAGCTACACAGAGCTTGCCTCCACCCAGCATCAATGTGGTACCGTTTTGTTCCTTGGAGACACTGTAACATTGGCCAGTTCTCTGAACTGAGGACCAAGACACACAAGTGGTTTTGTGCGCTACAATGGGGGATAGGGGACAAAATGGTCCAACTTGTGGGATTGAAGTAGGCCTTTATCGTGGCCTTCAGAGATGCCCGCACCAAGGCTTTGTGTCCTCTACGTGAACTGATCCTTTCTGCTGCCCAGCCCTATCTGTCCTGCTGAAGTGAGCATATCTCATCCTCATTCGAAGTACATGCTCAGGTATGCCCCATAGGGTGACCTCGGGAATAATTGTTCTTCTTTGGTCACTCCTTGACATGTCTAGCTTTCCACCCCCGACCGTAAATCCAGAGGATGAGAGAGTGAGTTAAAGGTGAAAGTGAGCCACTGCTATTTGCCTGCCAACCCTCTTTAAAGACATGTCTGCCTTCATCCACACCAAAACAGCAGATTGAAAGGGAGATGTAATGAGAAAACAAGCTGAGGAAATGCTGTTGTGACTTAGAAGACAGAGACTTACTTAGCTTAAGAAAGATGAGACATGCAGTATTTGCTACGATTCTTACTGTGTGCAAAGTTCATGTGCAGAGACATGTCAGAACATCTGCTCTCAGAAAATCCAGTGCTATTGCCCTATGTAGACACTAACTCCAGGAAATTCATGAAAACTTCTATTCTGAAAGGAAGACTTTCACATGCCTTGTGTCTGTAGTCTATGGAAGTGTAGGTGGAATTCTGAAGTGGGAAAGACTGAGGACTGGAGGCCTGGGATCAACATCAAAGGAATAAAAAATGAAGAGCAGAGAGTGAATGGCAGAGACTTGGGGGTACATGCAGCAAGAGCAGGGACAGGAGCCACAGCCCTGTGGAGGGAGCAAAGGCTGTATGCATTAGAAACACTGCTTGTAGAGAGAAAAGCAGACAGGGCCCAATGGAGCTTTTTGGACAACATGAATATTCAGCTGGTCAACATGAATATTCAATTAGGCACAGATTTTACAGATAGGCTTTTGAGAGAGCTGGAACTGACAAAAGGGTCTGACTTCTTTTCAGAATCTCCCAGTATCAAAGGAACATATGCCACTGTGAAGACATGGGTGGGATCGTAGGTGGAGGCAAAGACCTAGAAGTTTAAAGGAAGAGAAGGGAGGGGTGACAGCCAAAAGAAGCAGTGAGCCCCATTTCAAAAATTTGAGAAGTATCCAAGCACACAGTAGGGCAGTGGGTCTTATGATTAGTATTTATGTACAACTTTAGAGTCTCTAGGGAATCTGCCCCTGGGTGGCCAGTTCTTATGAAATCATAGGTATAAAGTGCTGGAAAAGAGGGTAAGGACAGTCAGGGACTTTGGCTGCTCATCACTGTGTGTGAATGTACATGAGAAGGCCAACTGTTCAAAATCCCATGAAGTACAGTACAGCCTCAAGGTCATTTGCTGTACTCACAAGCTTCAGAAAAGAGTTTTGGTGAAGGACAAAGCCATGCAACTACAAAATAAAATGTGAGGAAAACAACTGTCTTGTCCAAATTCATTGTTCTATGGATGTGTGTGCATGGAGCAGGAGAAGAGAGAAAGCCTATGTAAGTCAGTGACAGAGTCCAGGTCGGAATTCAGTAACTCTGCTCAGTTTAGCAGCCCAGATCTTACTGATTCTGTTTGTGAAAAAGACTGTTCACAGATTCAGTGCTGAGAGCTCATTTGGGGCCTTTGGAGGAATTAGGACAAGGGAGACTCTTAGATGGCCACATCCCCAACTAGCAAACAGGGACCCCTCATCTGGTCACTGGGATCAGCCTATAGATCTATTGGTTCAGTGGGAAAAGAAAAAATGAGAAATAGATTAGCAAGGTCCACAATACTGTTTATGCATATCCCTCCCTTCCTCCAGTCTCTCTCTCTCTCACTCTCTCTCTCTCTCACTCTCTCTCTCTCTTTCTGCTGACTCTCTCTCCCCCTCACTTATTTTTTTTAATACTTTCATTCAGTAAAAGGTTCCTGGCATGCACAGTGGCACCCTCATGACATATCTGGTAGAGAATAATGGTATAAAAGGAAATATATAAGTTTTGATTCACAAAGAGCTTTTCTGATCATGTCAACTTAAATCTCCAAGAGTAAGAGATTAAGAGAGGCAGAGGCACTTAGAGGGAGATGACTGATGTGTAGTTGCTTTTAGACAAAATGGACTTTCTGTGGATTTGACTCTGTTGTCAAGCCTCAATCCTTTATGCTCTCTGGAAGAAAATGGCTAAGTTTTAGCAGAGATGTAATTTGGGGAAAATGAGATGTTTATTACCTTGAGATGTTTGGTGCCTAGAAGGATCTGTAAGTAGTACATTCCCTGTAGGGTCACAGTGAACTGTGGTGTGGGGTACCCTTCTGGAGCAGAATGCAAACTGTAGGAAGGCCATGAAGAGAGAAGCTTTGGTGCAACAAGCGATATCACTCCTTAGCTGTCTTGGAGAAAACTGTGAAGAGGCTGAACTCATGAGCAATGCTGTTTGAGTGCATGACTTGCATTCATGTTGTTGTCTTAGTCCATACAGACACAGCACATATTCTTAAAGGACCAAAGGGGTGCATCTGCCTAAGAGGATTGGAAACTCTTTTCTTATGAACTTGCTATCATCATCATCATCATCATCGTCGAGACATCTTCTAGATATATTTCCTGGACTGCTCTTCAACACCTGTCTCAGTCTCCCAAATAAATGGGACAACAGGTAGTAGTCACAATACCTGCCTTACATTATTGTTTGTTTAAAGCCCACCTTATATCATTTACAGTATACCAGGCCTTGGTATACCAGGCCTTGGGATATATGTTTGACATATGTTTAGGATATATGTTTGACATATGCTGACTTATTTGATCTTCACTTGTGAGGTAGGAACTATTCCCCCAGTAAAATGTCATGAACTCCTTTGAATTTTAACAACTAGCAACTGTTCTTCTTTCTGTACCATTTATCCACTCAGTATTTTAGAGTCAGATTTCCATGTTGGAGGGACCATTTCAGGTACTCGAGATTGACAAGATGAATCCCCTATTCCAAATGGCCTCCCCTTTTAGTTTGGGAAGAGACAAATGGGAAATGAGTGGACAAAAGCCTATAGCAATAACTAATTTAGATAATTACAATGTTGGATAAGAAGACCTGTTGAGAAGGTACTATTTAAACTAGAATATGAAAGAACTGCATTCCTGGAGCCAGAGAATAAACTTCACAGATGTCCACAGGCCCCAAGGCCTTGAAAATATTTTGAGAACCTAGAGAAAAGAAAGTACACAGGGATGTGGGAAAATGGGGATATAGCATGGAACAGCTTGCCAAGCATTCTGAAGGTCGGTTGCAATGAGGAGTCATCTCAGCAGATGAGTGCTGGAAGGAACCAGTGTAGCTTCCTTGCAGAGAATGGTTGTAGGGGGAAACAGCAGAGAGAATGTGACAGACAAATGTTTGGTGGGCACCCAAGCAAGAGATAATGACGACTCACATCAGGAATAGGATGGTTGTGACATTGGAGGGGACTGGCTGTTTGGGCTATTGTTTGGAAATGGGATCATGACAGAATTTTAGATATACTGAAGATGGGAGATATGGGAATAGTGATATCTAAATTTGAACATGGAATAGCAACCATTCTGGAAAATAGTCTGGCCTATTAAGTTTCTATCAGCCCATGTAGATTACTGATTTATCTTATAAAATTAAACACAAACATACCCGATGATCCAGAATTCCCACTCTGTGTATTTATACAGGAGAGATAGAAACTTATGTCCAAAGGAAAATTTGTACCACAAATGTCCCCTAGTGAGTAAATCAATATGCACATTATAGTATTCTCTATCCCCTAATCACTAGTAACCATTGATCTGCTCTGGTTCCTACAGTCTGACCTTTTTTAAAAAATGTCATGAGAATCATAAAAATGCAGCCCGTTGGCACTGGCTTCCCTCACTCAGCCCGTTGGCCCTGGCTTCCCTCACTCAGCCCGTTGGCCCTGGCTTCCCTCACTCAGTACATTGCCTTTGTGGGTTTCATGCTCTGCCATGCTTCGAGAGCCCATTCCCTTTCATTCATTGGGTAATTTTCCAGTGACATTTCCACAAAAAGCCAATTTCAGTATATGCAAATTTGAAAGTAAAAATGTAAAACATTTTAAAATAGAGGAATCAGCTTGGCAAAATGACCTTTGTCATCTATCTCTGATATCTGGTCGCTTGTCTCTGATCATCACTCATGTCCCTATGAGAGTATCACCATGTTTGGGGACTATTTTTTGTATCCCTGGGCTTTGTCCAAAATTGTGAGGAGAATGGACGGATGAGTCATTCCAAGAGGAGAGGAAAGATTTGCAGAAAGTGAATGTAGGTGCTTCAATGTGCCCTTAGTTCAGGAGAAAGCTACATTGTGTTGCCAGGGACCTGGATCCAAATGGAAGTGTGGGAGAGAATGGATGAGGAATACAAAGAAGAGGGAAAGAGTGAGAAAATGGGAAGAGAAAGGGAAGAAAAGTAAAAAAAAAAGGGTAAGAGCGGTAGATAGGAGGAAGATGAGAAGCAGGGAGGGGAGGAAGAGGAGGATGTCAGGTTCCACAGCTTTGTTTGAATCGCCTCTTTCTTTCCTTTTTTAAAATAAATTTATTTATTTGTTGCTTCAAGTTACATGTCCATCATATTGTCCTCTTTCCCCACTTCCCAGCCCTGCCCTCCCACCCTCTACCCCCAACCCTTCCATCCCTCTCCTCTGGAGTGGAGTGTCCCTACATAACAGTTCCTCACCTCAGTTCAGAAGTCATATGAGGGCCAAGAGCCTCCTCATACACTGGGGGCCTCCGAGGCAGTACCACCAGTGAAAAGTGTCTCATTGCCAGGGAGAGAAAACTAAAAAACAAACAAACAACAAAGCAAAACAAAACAAAACAAAAAAGTCTATGTTCATGTTCCCTTTGGTGCATTGGTTGTAGTATAGTTATCCTGTACTATATGGCTAAAATCAAACTATAAGTGAATAGATGCCATGTGCATACTTCTGAGTCTGGGTTAGCTCACTCAGGATGAGCTTTTCTAGTTCCATCCATTTGGCTGCAAATTGAATAATTTCATTGTTTCTGATAGCTGAGTAATATTCCATTGTGTAGATGAACCACAGTTTTTTAATCCATTCTTCGGTTGAGGGATATCTGGGTTGTTTCCAGTTTCTAGCTATTACAAATAAGGCTGCTGTGAACATAGATAAGGAAACTTCCTTATGATTCTGTGAGGAGTCATTTGGGTGTATACCCGGAAGTGGTATGGCTGGGTCCTGAGGCAGAGCTATTCCAAGTTTTCTAAGATATCGCCAGACTGACCTCCATAGTGGTTGCACAAGCCTGCACTCCCACTAGCAATGTAGGAGGGTTCCCCTTTCTCCACACCCTCACCAGCATGTGCTGTCATTTGGGCTTTTGATCTTAGCCAGGTGTGAGATGGAATCTCAGAGTCTCTTGAGTTGCATTTCTCTGATGATTAAGGATGTTGAGCATTTCTTCAAGTGTGTCTCAGCCATTAGGGATTCCTCCTTTGTGAATTCTCTCTTTAGCTCAGTTCCCCCATTTTTTGATTGGATTATTTGGTTCCTTGGCATTTAATTTCTTGAGTTCTTTGTAGATTTTGGATATTAGCCCTCTGTCATATGTGGGATTGGTGAAGTTTTTTCCCAGTCTGTTGGTTGCTGTTTTGTTCGAATGACAGTGTCCTTTGCCTTACAGAAGCTTTTTAGTTTCATGAGGTCCCATTTATTGATTGTTGGTCTCAGGTCCTGAGCTGTTGGTGTTCTGTTCAGGAAGTTGTCACCTGTGCCCATGAGTTCGAGGGTTTTTCCCACTTTTTCTTCTAGTAGATTTAGTGTGACCAGCCTTATGTTAAGGTCTTTGCAAAAGAATGAAATTAGACCCATACTTATCACCTTGTACAAAACTTAAGTCCAAGTGGATCAAAGACCTGAATCGCCTCTTTCTGGTGAGCGTCTCTGGCCTTTGTTGTACTTACTGTAGTTCCCTGAAGGGTAGCATCTCAGGCAAACACCAGGCACAACGTTGCCCTCCTCTGACTCTATACACAGGGAAGGCTATGTATTCATGGCCTATGTATTTACAGAGCAAGAGACTGGAAAGGAAAATTCTAAATTATAAGTAGTGATTTCTGTTTTAATTAGTTAATGACAAATGACTAATGGGATAAAGGGATGGGATAAAGGGGGAGGCATCTCTAAAATAAGAGGGAGACCTGCCAAAGGGTATGCTCCTTGGAGCAGATGGGGGTGACTCTAGCTGAGGCTCATAGCAGTGGAGGACATAGAGACAGACTCCCAGTGGGTGGGGGGGCCCAACCCACCTACAAAACCTTTGACCCATAACTCACTCTGCCTACAAGATGTACTGGGATAAAGATGGAGTATTGATTAAGGGAAGTGACAGCCAATGACTGGCACAACTTAAGACCCATCCGATGGGAGAGAGACAACCCCTGAAACTATTAATGACACTCTGTTTTGCTTGCAGACAGGAGTAACTATCCTCTGAGAGGCCCCACCCAGCAGTGGATCAAAACAGAGGATCAAAACAGATGCTGAGACACACTGCCAAACATTAGCTAGATCTTGGGGAGTCTTGTAGAGGAGTGGGAGGAAGAATAGAGGGATCCAGAGAGGACAAGATCTCTGCAAGAAGACCAACACATTCAACCAACCTAGGCCCTTGGAGGTTTATAGACTGAAGCACCAACCAAAAAGCATACAAAGACTGGATCTAGGCCCCCTAAACACATATGTAGTTGATAGGCAGCTTGGTCTTCATGCAGATCCCTTCACAAGTGGAGCAAGAGGGCAGGTGGGGGGATCTCTCTGACATGAACTCTTGTGGAACCCTTTACCCTATTTGGGCTTCCTTGTTTGGCCTCAGTATAAGAGGATGCTCTTAGTCCTGATGTGACTGGAAGAGCCAGGGTGTGTTGATATGGGGGGTTGTTCCCCTTATCTCAGGAGGAGAGGAGAGAAAGGGGGAACAGGGTGGGAGGGTGGGACAGGGTAATGAGGAAGGAGGGGGCTGCGATCGGAATGTAAAAATGAATAAAAACAAAGAAATAAATGGAAAAGAAAGTCACTGAGGAGCATCACTCCATGGGTTTCCCCAGAGACAAAACTGCAGTCATTCATCCACTGGAGGCTCTGATCTCCCTTCTCCAAATTTCTCTTGCATTATGGCATCCTATCTCTTCTCCCAGTAATTTGTAGGATGATGCTATCTGTGAGATTATAGGAATGATCTTGTGTAAACTCTAGGAGGTGAGGCGTGTCTGCTGTGGATTAGTAGTTAATCAATAATCATTTACTCTGTGAAAAAGAAAAACCAAGTGTCTCAGTTCCCAAACAGAAATATAGCACAAGTCACATGTGCAATGTTAAACATTCTATAGGAATTCATAAACCAGGTAAAGTTTGAGTTAATAATATTAATAATACTTAATTGCATATAGTAAAGTACTAAGAGCTCAGTCTGTGATCACTGCAGAGATGTGCAGTTGATAATTTCTCTAATTGTTTTAAATGTTTATATACTAAACTCTTCAAAATCTTGTTTATATTTTACTCTTACACCACAAGTATGAGGTAGCCACGTGTGAAGGGCTCAAAAGCCACATGTGAGAGCTGAATGTGGTCACAAACACTTAATCATTTAGTACAGAGGCTGGAAGACTACAGGCTCAAAACCAGTTAGATCTTGTCAGGTCAGCCAACATTGTGAACCCTTCCCTTCCATTAAAAAAAAAAAAAAGAAGAAGAGGAAGAAAGAAAGCTATGTGTGGCTCATTATTGGGCATCCTCTGTCTAGCTCAAGGCATGACCTACGGCCAGTTCCAATAATTTTCTGAAGGAAATGTCGCAAAGCTCGACTTTGATTCATTAACTGGATTCTGTGTACAACCCACTATCATGAACAGAATTGGGGAGGGAGCTGGGCTTGCACACATGTACAAAGAACATACCTACATATGTACGTATGTTGGGAAGCCTTTCTCAAGATACTCAGAACACAGCTATGAGGATATGGTTGTGGAGGTACCAGTAGAACACACATGAATCTCACAAAGAAAGCTGTGCTCCCAGAAGATGCAGAAGATGAGAAGTTGCTATCTTCAGGCTCCTTGTTCTTGTGACGTCACAGGGGATAGTACCTTCCCTATTGCAAACTGACCTTATGTCTTCCCACCATGTTTGGTTCTGCATTAAAAGCCATTGGCTATCCATGCAGGTACGTGGGGGAGGGGGGGAAGGAATAAAACTATCTACGGCCTCTTATTACTTTGGTTTTGAGACACAGTCTCTCCCTAAATTGCCTATATTGACCTTGAACTCATCTGGTAGCCCAAGGCTACAGAGACCTTGAAATTTCAATCTGCTTAGCATCCCAGTAGCTGGACTTCCTCACTTTCAATTTTGTTTATTAACTTAAGACCGCATGACCTGGGTTATAACAATTACCCAACAAGTCATCCTTGCCTTTGGGTAAGTTCTAGGAAGCTGAGCTTTTATATACTCACTCCACCTTAAAAGCATGTGGTCTCCACCTTAAAAGCATGTGATCAGTCACTCTGGAAGTAAGCAGCTCCCACAGGCTAGCCTCATATTGTCCTACTGCAGTCCACAGTGGTTCATTTTCTCACTGCTCCTCATCTGCCTATGGGCATAAACAGATTACATGATGAGGGCTCATCTTCAAGGTGGTTGTGTAACCAAGGGTCTGTGGTTTGCTTTGTGAAGTAGGTTCCTGACAGAGTTGAGCAATAATGATTAGAGTGCTGTTTTGCAACTGGTTTCGTGGAGGCTAGGGATGCAGACATAGTTTCAACCCTTAAGGCTACTGAAGTAGATAGAAGGTGCCAGATTTTTATGAGTCCATCCCCCACCAGACCTGGGCCTTTCTGGATTGAAGTGTTTTGCAAATATGCTGGAGGGCGATTCGAGACATGGAGATGATACACACACCATGTGCCAGCTTGCACCATAAAGTGTAAGAAGTCTATGACTTCTCATCAAGGGTGTCCTGCCAATGGATTATCAATTTTTGTCTAGGAAGGCAGGGCCACAGGAGTGGGGAATACTCCACCTGCAGAGGTGGCCAATGGCTTCTCATGCAGAACCATGCAAGGTGGGAGGAATTAAGGCCATTTTGTAAGAAAGAACACAGCCAGTCCAGGTGGTTCCACAAGAAGAATGAGTCGTGGAGGCAGACACTCACCACCTCCTCCGTCTCCTGGGTGCAAGGCTCCCTGTCTTCCCGCATGGTGTCCTCATTCCATATTAAAGCTGTTCCTCTAAGTGGCTCTGTGTGTGTTGGGAGCCTTTTTGTCAGTGGAATACTGAAAGCAGTTGGTGTGGGTACTCATTCTGCTTCGAGATACGCAAAGTCCAGTCTGCCCCCTCCCTCCCACCACCTCACACCTAATCTCTAAAGAGGTTTCAAGATGACCCCTGGAAGAAGGGTTAGCCCAACTTTCTGCCTTACTGACCACAGACCTTGGCCTGGGAGGGCTTTGGGGAACGTTGCTAACTTTAATCTCCAGTGCCCTAGTTTTGTCTCCCATTGCTGTCGTAAAATACCCCGGCAAAAGCAACTTACAGGAGAAAGTGTTGTTTTTTTGTTTTGTTTTAACTCACAGTTCCAGGTTATAGTCATCGTATTTGGGAAGTGAAGACACTTCCCGAATCAAGATGAAAGAGAAAAGGAATGTTCCAGTGCGCCTCTTACTTTTGTCACTCTTACATCGTCTAGAACCCAAACTCAGGATTGATGTTCTGCACTGTGGCCTGGATGTCCCACTTCAATTGATGCAATCAGGACAGTCCCCAACAGACACACTGCCAGGCCAACCTGATCTAGGCAATCCCTCTTTGAGACTCTTCTCAGATGACTTCCGGCTATGAGAAGTTGACAATTCAAACTAAACATCACATCCTGTTTGTAGTCTAGTGGGATGCTGCTGTCTAACGGGAATTCCAATTCAATTTGACCACTTATTAGATAAATAAAGTTTGGAAATTTTACTTACTCTTCTCTGGTGTTTCCCTCTCAGTAACTGGGGATGCTAACACCTATTGTAAGTTGATATATTAACTGAAAATTTTTCTAAAAATATCACAGTCAAGAAGCAGAGGGTAAATGTTGAGCTATGTCATTTTTCTATACTTTCTTTCCAATGAGAATATAAGCTCCATAGATAGAGAGAAAC
The DNA here is from genome assembly GCA_907164525.1 of Lophiomys imhausi. NCBI lineage: Eukaryota > Metazoa > Chordata > Mammalia > Rodentia > Muridae > Lophiomys > Lophiomys imhausi. The sequence goes on along the minus strand of CAJQZJ010032004.1, from coordinate 3,243,689 downwards.
TGGAAACAATCCACATGTCCCTCAACCAAAGAATGCACTAAAAAAAAAAAAAAAACTGTGGTACATCTACACAATGGAATACTACTCAGCCATCAGAAACGACGGAATCATGCAATTTGCTGCCAAATGGATGGAACTAGAGAAGCTCATCCTGAGTGAGCTAACTCAGACTCAGAAGGATGCACATGCCATCTATTCACTTATAATTGGATTTTAGCTATATAGTACAGGATAACTATACTACAACCAATGCACCAAAGGGAACAGAAACATAGACTTTGTTACCTGTCAATGAGACGCTTTGTCCTAGTGGTCCTGCCTTGTAGACCCCCAGTTTATGAGGAGGCTCTTGGCCCTCATATGACTGCTGAACTGGGGCAGGGGTCTGATATTAGGGACACTCCACTCCGGAGTAGTGGGATTGAAGGGAGAGTGGGTAGAGGGTGGGAGGGCAGGACTGGGAGAGGTAGAAAGAGGGCACTGTGACAGAGATGTCACCTGAAGTAATAAATAAACATTAAAAAAGAGGGAGAGAGCGAGAGAGAGACAAACAGACAGACATTATAGTCCAAGAAAAGAATCCCATCAGAAAGCCATCTATACAATGGAATATTACTCAGCTATCAGAAACAATGAAATTATGCAATTTGCAGCCAAATAGATGGAACTAGAGAAGCTCATCCTGAGTGAGCTAACCCAGACTCAGAAGGATGCACATGGCATCTATTCACTTATAGTAGGATTTTAGCTATATAGTACAGGATATCTGTGCTACAACCAACACACCAAAGGGAACATGGACATAGACTTTTTGTTTGTTTGTTTTTTAGTTTTCCCTCCCTAGCTATGAGACACTTTTCACTGGTGGTACTGCCTTGTAGGCCCCCAGTGTATGAAGAGGCTCTTGGCCCTCATATGACTTCTGAACTGGGGTGAGGAACTGTTATGTAGGGACACTCCACTCCAGAGGAACAAGATGGAAGGGATAGGGGGTAGAGGATGGGAGGGCGGGGCTGGGAAGGGGGGAAGGAGGACAATATGATGAAGATGTAACTTGAAGCAACAAATAAATAAATTTATTAATAAAAATAAAGATTAACCACTAAAAAAAAAATAAAGAAAGAAAGCCAAAGGCACATCAATGCTGAGTAAACCTCAAGGAACACCAGATGCCCTGGGCTGGCTTGAAATAATGTAAGTCTTAGGAATACTTTCTTTATCTTGTATACAGGGCCATTAGGCAGACCCCAGAGCTCTTTGAGAAATAAGTAAAGACAATCAGGTACAGAACTCCCTGATGAACCTCTCATAGGTCATTTCTGCTTCTCCACCTCTGTTCCGATCCTAGATAAGGCAATGGTGGTTCCATGTCATGTTCTAACATCATGTTCTACCTGAGAGTTCAAGGCTGCATTAGAAAGGTAATGAAGTTAATGGGTAGGAACTCCACAGTGGGACTGTTCCCTAACCCCGTCCCTCTGCCCTGCATACTAAGTTCAGGTTAGTTCGCCTTCTCTGGCCTGGGCCTCATAGCCCTTTGACTTTACATCAGGTTGTTTCACATGCAGGTGGAAGTATTTCCATTGGCAGCAGAACGCTGTCACTAAGGTCTGGGTCAGGGTGAAAACACTCATGGAGGAGATGGTGAAGCTTGGGAAAGCTTGCTATGTGTCTTTAATAAGGTCGCCTTCCCATAGCTCCATCATTAAGGCCGGAGTGGGAATCTGTTAAATCACCAGGAAGATTATATACAGAGAAATATAAAATGCCTACCTCTTCCATGAAAGGTTTAGCTGGAAGAAAAAAAAAAAGAAGAAAACCTGCAAAGGCTAGAGTGGGGTGAGCTGATATTGAATCTGGCATTAAGAGATTTCTGTTAACATGAGGGAGGTGGCTTCATTCCCAGATTTGATTCAGCCGGTTCCGGGAAGCTGTGGGGTATCCTCTCAGAGGTCAGTGGCAGCTAAGTTAAAATATTCAACTGTTCATTATCCCCACAGACTGCACCACTTTCCCCAGAGTATTTTGGGAAGCAGACAATAGGCTCACATTGGGGTCATTAATCCAGCCCTAGGTATCTTAAGATGCTGTCTGTAATTCAGACCCTACCTCTTCTTCTTTCTCCTGGGCTCAGAATGCAGGTGGACACAGGTTACTCTGGTTCTAAATGCCACTTCAATAGCATTTCTTGTGCCCAAATGTACATGAATTATGTCACACATAACTATGTTTTTATTTACACCCAGAAACAGTTAACAGTTACCGAGGAGAGGCGAAGCCTATTTCTTTTGGAAGAAATAAGATGGCTTTTGATTGGCATGAAGACAGATCCAGAAGGAACTGGGAAAACTTACAAAGGAGCCAGACCACAGAGTGAGGATGTTCCGTTAGGCCAAAGCCAAGGAATGTGACTTCACAGTCTTTGGGGTAGATGAACTGGAAGAAATAGAAAATTCTAAGAGTTGTATTTTACTGGCTTCTCCCACATTAGTGGAAGACGACCACAAGCATAAAGCTTTCCTTTTCAGAAAAGACAGTTTGTGGCTCATAACTTGTATGGGTTCATAAAACCAAAAGTAACATAAAATGTTTCCTGGAATCTATGCTGTGGTAAAGGAAAGAGGAGAAACTGACGGCTGACCAGAAGCATGGGAGAGAAGAACAGTGATTGAATACCTGGGTGGGCACCAATGCAAACCATCTCCACTCCACATCTCTGCAGACGTGACAGGTTTCATCCTAACCTGTCTGCAACGATTTCTTTTCAAAGGTGTGTTGCGGATATCAGCTTTCCTGGCAGGGGACTTTGGGAAGTAGGTTAGGAAATGCTACATTCTAAAGGCCAAAGACATTGCACAGACACACAAATTCAAGTAATTAGTACAAACACATCGGCAAAGGATGACCACAGGCAGCAAGGACAGATAGTTGTCACTGTGTATCTGTGCTGCTGGAGCTCTGAGAAATGGCTAGTTATGAGTGCACTATGGAGTGTATTTGCACATACTTACATGATATGTATCAGTCACTCAAAATGACCTGTTCATGCAGCCAAGAGACACAGTAAAGAGTAGACGTACGTGGCTATGTGGAGCTGCATACTATCCCACAGTAAATCATTTTTATAGGTAGTGGTAGCTGGCATGGTAAACACAGAAGCCAGTAATGTGGCCATGTTATTATCATCACCATGAACTATGTACTACCCATAGTTGCGTGTGCTGTACTTTCATAGGATCAGCAGCATACTAGGTTTGTTTAGCCAGCATTGCCACAAACATCCCAACAATGTGTGGTAATGTCAGGGCAGCAAGAATGTCACTAGGTCATAGAAATTCTTCAGCTTCTTTGTGGTATGATAGGGCTACTCTTTTGTATGTGGCCCATCACTAAGTGAATATTTTATCATGTGACTCATGACTATAGTTCCTGAAGCTACTTTTTTTTTCCCCAGAATGTGTGCATATATGTATAATGTGTGTGTTGAGTTTTCTGGGTTTTTCTCACATGTAGATTCATGTGACAATCACCACTGCTGTTGAGACAGACTTATGCAAGTACTGATTGGACATGCTCTTTCCACATACAGTATCTTTCTCACTTGCTCTGCCTGGCCTTGGGCAACTATTTACATTTCAATATTCATTTCATATACTACCTTTTTCAAGACAAATGCTCTAGATTGCTTATCTACTTGAGTAGCCCTTCCTCTAACACCCCAGGAGCAATGTTCACCATTGGAGACCAATTTACTTACTGTCTTTAGTTCTCCTAGCCTGTGAGTTTCTAATGGTCAAGGACAGAGTCTTTTCCATCTTTGTATCACCAGTACTTAGCACAGTGTCTGGAACAAAGTAGGGGGTCAGTCATTGTTTGGTGAATATGATCTGATTTTATAAAGGATAAATGTCTCACTGCCTAGGGAAAACCATACACAAAAAGCTATTGTATAATCAGCATTTGATACATTTGCTTAGCTCAAGCACAGTTTCTTTTTTTTAATATTTATTTATTACTTCAGGTTACCTCTCCATCACAGTACCCTCTTCCCACCCCTCCCAGTCCCACCCTCCCACCCTCTACCCCCTATTCCCTTCACCCCACTCCTCTGGAGTGGAGTGCAATGTGAAAGCACATCAGTGTTTAATTACGGTGAGTTAGTTTGCAAGGATACACATATGGATCATGCACACAGCTCAATATCCTTTTTTAGGAGCCCCAGGGTTATGTGGCTATGGACAGAACATTTGTTTCCTTCTTACCAGGGTTCACAAGTTGAGATCCTCATCCCAAGGTTATGATATTGGAAAAGGGGTAATTAGGTCATGAGCATTGCAACCCATATATGAGACTGAAACTGAGGTCTCATTCTGTCATGTGAAAATACAAGGAAGAGTTGGCAGTCTACAAAATGGATAGAACTCTCTCTAGAATACCACCATGCTGGCACCATCATCATGGGCTTTCAGCCTCAAATGCCATGGACAATACGGCAGTGATGTTTGTAAATATTTATTTTTATAGGAACCCAAATGGACTAAGGCACGTGCATATTCTTTCCTAAATATCACCGAATTGTGCTTTAGTGTCATATCTGACTTTGTTCTCAGGAGCATCTTGAAAATGTCATATTAAGGAATCCAAGATGGCGGCGGCCTGCGCGGACGTATTTTGATTTCGGGGTTAACAGTCACAGAGCAGTGAGTGTTGCAGGACGCTATACAAACGGCTCGACCCCTTCTAAATCTCACCCAACCACTGAGGGTCCCTGGGCAGGACGCTCCTTCCCACTCTCGGACACACAAGGAAGCCGCTAAACCCGGGAATCAGGAAACCCCATCACCCACCAGGAAAGACTCCCTGTAAGTTCCAATTTAATACCCAGCAGGCAGATTCAGATCCCACGCAGAGATAATCCCCACCCTGCTGGGCACCCCCAGGTCTCGCACAGACGATCCAGCTATCTGGCAAAAGGTTGTGACCCTTGGAAGTGAGCGCAACTCCACTGCAAAGTGCCTTCAGACTGCAGATTGCAACCCACTGCTGTGACATCACTGGCCAGTTTCCAAGCCACGGGAGCGGCAAAGGCCATTGGAGGTGAAGGGCAGATTTATCCACCACAGGAACCAACCCCAGGCAAACTGCAAGATATTTGAAACTGTCCTATATCGGACTTTTGTACTAGTACTGGCCCTTCTGGTGGGGAACCAGAGCTTACTTGTACACAGCTCCACCACCTGGATTAGTTAGGTCTCCACCTAGGAGGTGGGGCTGAATGACTCACCTTATAGGGGTGGAGTAAGGCAACTAGAATCCTACATCAAAGCGCCCCCTTTGGACCCAAGTCCAGAAGACAGCTAAAAAATTCCACATGGCCAGAGGCCCCAGACCAAAAAAAAAAAAAAAAACAGAGTGAAATGACTCCAGCAAAAGAAAGCAACGCTATTCCACCCAGCCCGAACCACCTCACCACTGCTGAAACACATGAAAACGATGACAATTCTACATTACGGAAAGTAATAGAGTCCCTTCAAGAGGAACTTAAATCTATGAAGGAATTCAAAGAAGCCACAATTTTACAAATCAAAACAACGAATAACACCATTAAAGAGCTCCAAGCCAAGGTGACTCAGCTTGAACAGGAAAAGGACAGAGCAATGAAAGATTTCCAGGCAAAAACAAGCAAACTGGAGAAGGAAATATACAAAATGAACAATACCATTCAAGACATGAAAATAGAAATGGAAACAATAAAGAAAACACAGAGTTAAAAGAGGAAGTGGAGAATCAAGGGAAGAGTATCAAAAATAGGATGCAAGAGATGGAAGACAGGATCTCAGGCATGGAAGATTCGATGGAAGAAATCAGTACAACATCCAAAGAAAATGAGAAAGCTAAAAAAAAATCTCTCACCCACAACATCCAAGAAATCAAGGACTCAATGAAAAGATGGAACCTAAGAATTATAGGCATAGAGGAAAGAGAAGACTCCCGCCTCCATGGTCCAGGAAATATCTTCAACAAAATCATAGAAGAAAACTTCCCAAACCTAAAGAAAGAGATGCCAGTAAAAATCCAAGAGGCTTACAGAACACCAAACAGATTAGATCAGAAAAGGAACTCTTCTCGCCACATAATAATAGAAACTCCAAATGTAGAGAACAAAGAAAGGACATTAAAAGCTGTAAGAGAAAAAGGCCAAGTCACATACAATGGCAGAACCATCAGAATCACACCTGACTTCTCCTCAGAAATTTTAAAAGTGAGAAGGGCCTGAACAGATGTCCTACAAGCCCTGAGAGAACATAGGTGCCCAGCCAGACTACTATACTCAGCAAAACTCTCTATCAACATAGATGGAGAAAACAAGATATTCCATGACAAAATCAAATTCAAACAGTATCTCCCCACAATCCCAGCACTACAGAAGATCCTAGAAGGAAAATTCCAACACAGAGAAGATAACTACACCCAAGAAAACAGAGGAAATAGAAACCTCCACAGCAACTAAACAAAAAGAAACAGAAGACAACCAGCTATACCAAAATAATGGGAAAAAACAACCCCTGGTCACTAATATCCATCAACATCAATGGACTCAACTCGCCAATAAAAAGAAACAGACTTTACAGACTGGATCCATAAACAAGACCCATCTTTTTGCTGTATACAAGAAACACATCTCACTATTGAAGATAAACACTATCTCAGAGTAAAAGGCTGGGAAAACGTTTTCCAAGCAAATGGACCCAGGAAACAAGCTGGAGTAGCCACCCTAATATCAAACAAAATAGACTTCCAATTGAAGTTAATAAAAAAAGACAGAGAAGGGCATTACATACTCGTTAAAGGAAATATCCACGAAGAGAACATCTCAATATTGAACATCTATGCCCCAAATACAAAGGCACCTACATTTATAAAAGAAACGCTTCTAAAACTTAAATCGTACATCTATCCAAACACTTTAATAGTGGGAGACTTCATCACCCCACTCACAACTATGTACAGATCTTCAAGAAAGAAGCCAAACAGAGAAATAATGAGTCTAACAGAGATCATGAAACAAATGGACCTAACAGATATCTACAGAACGTTTCACTCAAACACAAAAGAATACATCTTCTTAGCACTTCATGGAACCTTCTCAAAAATTGACCGTATAGTTGGACACAAAGATAGCCTCAACAGAGACAAGAAACTTGAAATAACCCCTTGTATCTTATCAGACCACCATGGATTAAAGCTGGATTTCAATAGCAAAAGAATCAAGAGAAAGTCTACACTCACATGGAAATTGAATAACTCTTTACTAGAGGACCACTGGGTCAGGGAAGAAATAAAGAAGGAAATCAAAGACTTCTTAAAATCCAATGAAAATGAAGACACAACATACTCAAACCTATGGGACACAATGAAAGCTGTGCTACGAGGAAATTTCATAGCACTAAGTGCCTTCAAAAAGAAAATTGTGACAGCTCATATTAGCAAATTAACAGCTAAACTGGGTGAATTGGTAAAAAAGAAGCAAACACTCCCAAGAAGAGTAGAAGGCAGGAGATCATCAAACTTAGGGCTGAAATCAACAACTTAGAAACAAAAAGAACTATACAAGGAATCAACGAAACCAAGAGTTGGTTCTTCGAGAAAAATCAACAAAATAGACAGATCCTAGCGAAATTAACTAAAAGACAGAGGGAGAAAACATAAATCAACAAAATCAGAAATGAAAAGGGAGAAATAACAACAGCCATTGAGGAAATCCAGAGAATATTTGGATGCTACTTTAAAAATCTATACTTCACCAAATTTTAAAACTTAAGTGAAATGGACAATTTTCTTGATAGATTCCAACTACTGAAGCTAAATCAAGGTCAGATAAATAGATTAAACAGCCCTATAACCCCTAAGTAAATAGAAACAGTCATTAAAAATCTCCCCAAAAAAAAAAGCCCAGGGCCACATGGCTTTAGCACGGAATTCTACCAGACCTTTAAAGAGGAGCTAACACCAATACTTTTCAAACTCTTTCACAAAATAAAATCTGAAAGAACATTGCCAAACTCTTTCTATGAGGCCACAGTCACCCTGATTCCTAAACCACACAAAGACCCAACAAAGAAAGAGAACTTCAGACCAATCTCCCTCATAAACATAGATGCAAAAATACTTAATAAAATACTAGCAAACCAAATTCAAGAACACATCAAAAGTATCATACACCATGATCAAGTAGGCTTCATCCCAGGAATGCAGGGATGGTTCAACATACGAAAGTCTATCAACATCATTCACCATATAAACAAGATGAAAGAAAAAACCACATAATAATCTCGCTAGATGCAGAAAAAGCCTTTGACAAAATCCAACAACACTTCATGCTAAAAGTTCTGGAGAGAACGGACATACAAGGACCGTACCTAGAAATAATAAAGGCAATATACAGCAGGCCAGTGGCCAACATCAAAATAAATGGAGAGACACTTGAAGCATTTCCTCTAAACTCAGGGACAAGGCAAGGATGTCCACTTTCACCATATCTCTTCAATATAGTACTTGAAGTTCTTGCTAGAGCAATAAGAAAACTAAACGAGATTAAGGGGACAAATATTGGAAACGAAGAGGTCAAATTATCCCTATTTGCAGATGATATGATAGTATACATAAGCAATCCCAAAAATTCCACCAGAGAACTCTTACAGCTGATAAACACCTTCAGCAAAGTGGCTGGATACAAAATTAATTCAAAAAAATCAGAAGCCCTTCTTTATACAACAAACAAATGGGCTAAGAAAGAAATAAGGGAAACAACCCCCTTCACAATAGCCACAAACAATATAAAATACCTGGGGGTAACTCTAACCAAGCAAGTAAAGGACCTGTACAACAAGAACTTCAAGCCCTTGAAGAAAGAAATGGAAGAGGCCTTTAGAAGATGGAAAGATCTCCCATGCTCATATATGGGTAAGATCAACATAATAAAAATGGCCATCCTACCAAAAGCAATATATAGATTCAATGCAATTCCTATCAAAATACCAACACAATTCTTTTTAGACCTGGAAAGAGCTATTCTCAATTTCATATGGAAACAAAAAGCCCAGAATAGCTAAATCAGTCCTGTATAATAGAAAAACATCTGGAGGTATCACCGTCCCAGATTTCAAGCTGTACTACAGAGCAATAGTTGTAAAAACAGCATGGTATTGGTATGGAAACAGACCAGTAGATCAATGGAATCGGATTGAAGATCCAGAACTAGACCCACACACTTATGGCCACCTAATTTTTGACAAAGGAGCCAAAAACCATAAAATAGAAGAAGGACAGCATCTTCAACACATGGTGCTGGTCCAACTGGATGTCCACTTGTAAAAGAATGAAATTAGACCCATACTTATCACCTTGTACAAAACTTAAGTCAGAGTGGATCAAAGAGCTTAACATAAGGCCAGTCACACTAAATCTACTAGAAGAAAAAGTGGGAGAAACCCTCAAACTCATTGGCACAGGCGACAACTTCCTGAACAGAACACCAACAGCTCAGGACTTGAGATCAACAATCAATAAATGGGACCTCATGAAACTGAAAAGCTTCTGTAAGGCAAAAGACACTGTCATTTGAACAAAACGGCAGCCCACAGACTGGGAGAAAATCTTCATCAAACCCACATCTGACAGAGGGCCAATATCCAAAATCTACAAAGAACTCAAGAAATTAAATGCCAAGAAACCAAATAATCCAATCAAAAAATAGGGGACAGAGCTAAATAGTGAATTCACAAAGGAGCAATCCCTAAAGGCTGAGAGACACTTGAAGAAATGCTCAGCATCCTTAATCTTCAGAGAAATGCAACTCAAGACGTCTCTGAGAATCCATCTCACACCTGTCAGAATGGCTAAGATCAAAAGCTCAAATGACAGCACATGCTGGCGAGGGTGTGGAGAAAGGGGTACCCTACTCCATTGTTGGTGGGAGTGCAGGCTTATGCCACCACTATGGAGGTCAGTCTGGCGATATCTTAGAAAACTTGGAATAGCTCTGCCTCAGGACCCAGCCATACTACTTCTGGGTATACACCCAAATGCCTCTTCATGGAATCATAAGGAAGTTTCCTCATCTATGTTTATAGCAGCCTTATTTGTAATAGCTAGAAACTGGAAACAACCCAGATGTCCCTCAACCGAAGAATGGGTTAAAAAACTGTGGCACATCTACACAATGGAATATTATTCAGCTATCAGGAACAATGAAATTATGCAATTTGCAGCCAAATGGATGGAACTAGAAAAGCTCATCCTGAGTGACCTAACCCAGTCTTAGAAGGATACATATGGCATCTAATCACTTTTAGTAGGATTTTAGCTATATAGTAGAAGGTACTGATACTACAACTAACACACCAAAGGGAACTTGGACATAGACTTTTTATTTTTTTTTTCTATTTTTTAGTCTTTTTTCTCTATTTGTCTGCTAATTTGTTTGTTTGTTTTTTAGTTCTCTCTCCTGAGCAATGAGACACTTTTCACTGATGGTACTTCCTCATAGACCTCCAATGAATGAGGAGCCTCTTGGCCCTCATACGACCTCTCAAATGAGATGAGGGACTGTTATATAAGGACACCCCACCCTAGAGAAATGGGATGGAATGGATAGGAGGTAAAGAAAAAATGAAATGTGATGTTTCGGCCTCTTACTACTAATTGTCATAAACTGTTTAGGATAATTAAGAAATGCAAACTAATAGTTATGCAAGCCGGTCATTCTGTTAGGTACTATGACAGCCTATTATAGTTATTTTCTAAGCTAATCAGAAATAAAGCTGCTAAGAGACAAGCAACATCTGCTTACCCTAATAGAAGAGATAGATAGGGCCTCTTCAAAAACCTCAAGAGATCTGCAGAATATGGCATTCAAAGATGTTTTGGTAACTTTAGATTTTTTTATATCAAGACATATCAACTCCTGACAGCACCCCCTATTCTACCCCAAGTAGAAGATGAGCATTGAAGAATCTCCAGTGGGAGATGATTGAATTAGTCGCAAGCCTATATCTTGGTAGGAAAAGCCCCTTGCTCCAACTGTAGACAGAATGCTGTCCAAAAAGAATAAAACCTGGAAGCAGGTAAGTCGACAGCCTAGCTCTGCCAAGACAGGGTAGGCAAGTCCTTCCTAACCCCTTCTCTACAATCAATGTCTGTCAGAGAAACGGGGCCAAATGGCTGAAGATCGATGCTGTAAGGTATGAGAGAAAATGGGAACTGTCCAGGCAGCAGCCACTGGTATGTCATTTCTTAGTTTTGGAAGCTGTAGGCCCTGTACTTCCTATAAAATCAGATATCTTTATCCCTCTTACGTCTCTGAGATGGTTCAAGAACAGATAGCTAGAGTCTCATAATTAAATTTTGAGTTGTTTAGGAGTCAAGAGAGTGTTATAGATCTAAGAAGATGCTTTTAAAATTGTGTTGCAAGTTAGTATGAATGTTGAGTTAGATATAGAACTTTAAACTCATGGAGATGGTTTGATAGTAGAATGTTAAAGTCAGGTGCCAAATACATATGGACTGGACATTGGGAATGTACGCTAAGCCATATAACCCTCATAACTGTGGCCTAATTACCTCTGTTGTTTTGTATTGTATTTATTATTTTAAGAGAAAGAGCCATTTGTTGGACTGAAAGGGGAAAATGTAGGGGGAAATAAGATATACCTTAAACTTAAAAAAAAGAAAGGGAAGAGGATGGGGGGTTGAGGGTGGGAGGGTGGGACTGGAGGGGGGAATAGGAAGGGGACTGCGATTGAGATGCAACTTGAAGAAATAAAAAAAGAATTTTCTGACACTTCAAAAAAAGAGAAAGAAAAAGAAAATGTCATATTAAAGCCACCTCTCTATACCTACATTTTCTGCAAAAATTTTTACTAGTTTCTACATAACTGTTCCACATTTTCAAATAAACTTCTTTTAGAATTTAACACTGAGAAAAACATGGCTTCCTCATGGAAGTGGTGAGCTTTTTTCTTTCTAGTAAACAGAAATCTCTAACAGAACTCATTAGCATGGCATGATTTCTAGGAAGCACAATATTATGTCTCAATTCTCTCTACAGATTCATAGGTCCTCTGCTAACTACTTTCTGACTTTCTGGTATTTTTGTTTAAATTTTGCATACAAATTTACTGATGGTGCACACAAATCCCAACACTGAAAGATTGAGACAGGAGGAGTATAGCAAGTTTGAGGCCAGCCTGGTCTACATAGCTACAAAGCAAGTACACACACACACACACACACACACACACACACACACACACACACACACACACGTGTGCATGTGTGTGTGTCTGTAAGTGGGAAGCAAGAAAGTTGATCTTAAAAAGGAATAAATTACTATATACCAATACATCATTTTTTTGTTAAAAAGTCAGTCATTCTCTTTGTGGTGTAAGGTGATGGGCATGCCTGTTTGAGAATAATCTAGAGCTGAACCTTAAAACAGAAGCTTCTCCTTTGGTGATGTAGGTGTGGAGCTTAGTTTTTAAAAATTGTTATTATTTTTGTATTGTGTCATCAGAGCATCTGAATCCGCAGACCAGTGAGCCTCCTGAGACCCAATGAATGAACTTCTGTGGGCCTTACTCTGGATTGCTCTGGGGAACCTCCCCTCTCATGAAGGTTTTTCCATAATCCAGGCAAAGCCCCCTCATGACTGTCTGCATAAAGCATGTGACACACAGACAAAAACTTTCACTTTCTTCTTCTTTTCTTAATCTTGATTTTTGTGTTCCTTTGACTTTATTTCATGCTTGTCATTGAAGATAGGACAGGTCAAATCCTTTATATCAAGGAAAAGTGACTCTATGCCCAGCTCTGATGGGAAATGAATAGCTTATTTGTGTACATTCAGGCACTTGGCATTTATTCTGCAAATATTTAGAGCCTTAATTTATTCAGTAGACACCACTAACTACTAGGAATATTGGAAATTGTGGCATCACCTCTATGTTTTGGAGGGACTTCAAGCTGCCTGGTTTTGAGATGGGAACAAGGAGACAAGCATAGGAGATGGTGGCAATGGAGACAGAGCCCAGGTATGTGAATTCTGAACCATATGCACTATACCAAGATGGGCAGGCAGCCTTTTTCCAAAGGCTCAGGCAGCAGCAAGAGAAAAGAAAATCCTCAAATCCCAAGGGTGTCCTTCAAGATTCCTGGAGACAAGGCTTCTGAGGCTGGGTCAAATGCATGTGTCAAAGCTGTCAAATGAAGCTTCCATACAAATACTCCAGACCTTGTGGGACAGAGAGAGAAGCTGGCCTCTGCGTCACTGGCCTCACCATTTAATCTCTACTGATATGGAGCTCTTGGCGTAGTTCTTGTTCTAAAAAGTACCAAGATGGACAGGAATTAGCATCATGCCTCTTCCTGGATCTAGGGAAGTGTTAATGAGCAGGAGTTCTGCTAAAGGTATAAAAAGACAGGTGATACATCATTAGACCGAAGGCTCAATGACAGTCCAGAACCACACAGCTGCTCCGCCTGTCCTGCAGTCTCAAACCCCAGGTCCCTTCCTCTCATTCTCATAGGTAGTGAGAACCTTGCCTGTAGAAGGATGCTCTTCCAAAGCAAACTGTGATCACTGAATGTGTTTCCAGAGATTGTGCAAAGCAACTGTACTGAATCTTTGCAATTGTACTAAGTGGAATGCTACTCTACTTAATTCTTGTAACAACCCTCTAAGCCAGGGACCACCACTAGCATCATTTTTGGCTGAGGAAGCCAAAGATTGTTGATTCTATGTTTTACATAGACAAGAGGAATTTCTATCTAGATTACATAACCAGTGTGTGGTGGCTTTTGTATAGTTGTGGGAGAATACTTAATGTCATAATGCTAGTGAAGGCCAAACTGGGACTGGAACCTAAAGGGCTAATTTTCAGAGCATAGTGTTTCTTCTGCTTATTCTCAAAACCAAGGCTCTGATGGAGTGACAAGGACAGGTAGGGTTGTTTAGTTAATTTATTTATTTTGAAGGAGAGGACATTCAAGAAAGAAAAGGATTAATAATTGGGGATGCTCTATTAGTGGGCAGAACCAAATGGATCATGTTCATGCTGGTCCCAAGATGATTTGTTGGCAGCCTTGTTTTCACTTAGCATTCATGTGACCTTGAGTCTGAGGCAGTTTTGGTAGCTATTATACAGGTATTACAATAATAAGACACAATTTATTTAATGCCAAATGGTTGGTGAGCTACCTCAAAGCATGGTGCCAGGTCTGTGAAGACAATGACAGTGACAAAGAAGGGTCTATACATCTTGAAAGGGGATGACAGGTTAAAAAAGAAGCTGCATCCAGTTTCCTACTTCCTGCCTCTGTCCATGACTTGTCTTCAAGTTGTGCAGGTCATTGCACTAGTTAGGCATACAAGGCCTCCAGCATTCTCTCACTGTCAAAGGGCATGATGTCTGCAGAGCTGCTCACTGTTTCCAGAAGATTACCTTGGAAGTTTCCACTAAGTGGCTCCTGAGTGACAGGTCAGGGCCATTCATCATAGCATCAGACACAGTGCATGGGCCATCCACCGAAAGTTAAGAGTGTGAGACTTATATCAAGTAAATGTAGCTGAAAGTATCTAACACCATGAGGTGCATGGTGAGCCTGAGTACACTTCTGGCTTAAATCTCAGATCTATGACTAGCCTTTCTTCTCCACTACCCACTGGGTGCACACTGAAGACTGAGTACACTTGGAGATTCTCAGTCGACCAGTAAAATGTGGGGAATTTGGGTCTTTCTTCTATTGATCATGGGTGCTCAAACCAGAAATGATTGAAACCTTTAAGCAGCATCTCTGACAACCCAGCCTGGGAGCCTCCCTGAGCTTCTGCTCCAGGATGCAAGATAATAACAGTTTCCACACTTCACTGTTGCAGGACCCCGCTGGCTTCGCCTGTGGCAACACAAGCAGCTTCACACCTTCCCGATGCCAGGGAGTCCAAGTATGCCATATTCCTAATGATTCCCCAGGACTCTAATTCTATGAATGTTTGGTCCTTTTTTAAAATAGGAATAATCTCATTCTTCTACCTCCACAGTCTTTTCAAACTCTTCTCTTTTGGAGTAGTTTGAAATCTTGTTTGCTCTCCTGCGGTCGTTTATGTGAGATTGGATGTTCCAGTGAAGGCAGCTCTGCCCAAATCAGAATCTGCAGCCTGGCCTCCTCTCTGCACAGGGACTGAGGTGGATTTATGGAGAGGAGAGGTTCCTTTGCCCATCAAGGATGTTGTATTATGGACCAACAGCAACAAGGGACTCAACTTCTGTTTTCCTTCTTCGATGCCTCTTTTTCTATTCCACAGCTGTTCCCTGAACTTCAACAGGTGTTCTGTTCCTTCTTTCCTCCCATTTGATGTCCCATTTCTCCATCTCACCTCAGCTCTTCTCATGTCTCCCAAAAGGACTGAAGGAAGAAAATGATTGGATGTGTTTAGAGCAGCAGGAGCCAAGCTAAACTCTATAGTGATGAGCTGCTTTGATACTGGAAACAGGCCGGGGATGGCACTAGTAGCAGCTCTAGAAGTGGCAGAGGAATAAAACACTCTCCATCCTTTTGGTGGCTGATATTATACTGCAGAAACTTGCCTTACCATATCCCTAAGTCTAAGTCTACACTCCATGTAAATGAGCAACAGGATGCTTAGGGAAATTACAGTTGGTCCAAATCCATAGAAAAGTGATATAACCAGATTTAGTGCTACAGCTATTCAGACCTTAACACAGAATCCAAACCCCCTGGCACCTAAGCTGGCTTCTTCATTCATTCAGGGAGTACATCTGCATCCAAAGAAATACACAGACAGTGGGGCAAAGAGTGAAACCAAGGATCAATGGAGAACTGGGATGCTTCCTTGTTGCAATTTGGAACTGCTCCTCTTTTCATATTTTCTTTCCTCTCCAATACATCCATGAAGGTCAATGGATCAATAGTTGTTGAGTAGAGTTTACTGCAAAATGAGAAGTCACAAACATGTGTATCTGGTTCTCACAAGCTCCATTTATACATTGCTTTGACCTTTCTCACAGCCACAGAAGGACTGAAATCCTCTATAGGGAAGGTTCCCATCTTGGTCAGTCTTTGTTCCCAGGAACCTGGGCAGCAGTGATCATCATTTAGCAGGCTTTAGATAAATATGGAATGAAATCACCATGCCAGCACACTGAGGACCTTAGCTGCCTCCTGTTTAATTGAAATGCTCTCAGCTGGAATCTCTCCCCATTTCCTTGACCAGGGTCTAACTTGGGTCCATCACCACTTCAGTATGTTGCAGACCATAGTACCACATGACTCCTCTTTCTTTTCAATAAAGAGCCTAGAAGAAAATGCTGTCATCAAGTCCATTAAAGCCCCCTCCCCAAAATAAGTGCAAACTTCAGACAGAAAGAGATAGATTTACATCCAGATGTTTCCAGGGGCTGTGTGAGATTACTCAAGAGGAGCAGAGGACTGAGGGAGAAAGAGAAACTGATCTTTCTTACATTATACTAAGTACCTGGTAATTTCCTACTTGTGTAATAAAAGACTATTAAATAGTAAAATAAAAATTTAGGTACACTATAAATTAATCCTGTGTCAAGCAATGATCTGGAGTCTAACTCTTATTTAGGAATACAGAGCATAGGTAATGAAGCAGGAGATAACATTTAGGATTAGCTGGACTACTTCAGTGACAGTGTCATACAATTTTGTGGGTTGTAGATCAAGAAATCAACTTGGATATCCTAGGTGCCAGTCTGCTCAATTTTTAAAGAAATCATTTGGTTTTAAATTTCCACTAATGGCAGGTATAACTCTCCACTGACAAAAACTAGTACCTTCCCTCACCTCTTTGGGGAGAGATGACTAGCAAACACCATCATGTTTTCAGTCTTGGAAGCATGGCTGGGATAGGGCAATGTGTTTCACAAATAGTTGTTCCTCCACTCTCAAGTACATGTTTCCCTGAACTTCTGTGTCAGGCAGTGTTGGTGGTCCACCTGGATTCCCCAGGTCCCCCACATGCTTTTGACACCAGTAGCAAGTGGTTTTTTTTTTTTCATCCATTAGACATATTTGCTTCTCTTTGAGTGATTTTTTTGGGAAAGACATACAGCTCAGTGTCCCCCATCTCACCCCCCACTGAGTGAGTTCAGCTCTCAGAACTTTGCATACTTGCTTTCTTCATCCCTCACGGCTCACTTCCTGGCTCCACTTTGTAGAGATGTAAGGCAGATCAATTGTTCACACACCCTCCCCTTTCCACGCTCCTGCTACGACACCTATGTCCTGTGTCTCTACATGTGAGTTATACTGTAACTGTACAAGGAGAAGTCTCCCTCTTTGATTGCTAGAGATCCCACTCAGAAGTCCATCCCTCCATGTGTAGAATTGCCCACAGAATAGAGAAACGTCATTTCATTATCTGCACCCAAGGTGAAAAGAAATGGAACATATTCCTGCAAAAAAAAAAAATAATAATGCTGATAACACAGTAAAAACTCCCAGATAATGTTCACCATGGTGGTATCCCATCTGCTTGCATGCAGTCATAAGGATAGTTCTTTGCCTTGTGACCCCTTCCAATAACAAGTAGTGTTTCTTTCCTCTTTTAGACTGGAAGCGAAGTCTTCAGTCAATAGGAGCTGGGACTGGTAGACAGTGCCCAGGTTTTCACATGTTGAGCACACAGTTCTATTAACTTCACAGACACTGAAGCTTAATCAAATCTCAGGCAATGGCCTTGACAGTATAACTCTCTCTCCAATTATTTCTTCTCTTTTTGTCTCTCGTCTTCCTGCCCTCCACCATTACTTTCTTCAACATATTGTTACTGCGCCAAGACTCAAGTCCTTCTCTTATATTTTGCTCTCATGGGAACAAAGAGAAATGCTATTTAGAAACTCATGTATTGAACACAGGAGGTTAATGATCCACCAGCCCTGGCCTTTTGGCTTTAGTTAGGAGTTGGCCACAACATGACCAGCCATTCATTTGAGCTCTTCAGCAGTGCAAAACATAAGGTTGCTAAACACTCAAAGAAGTCACTCCCGGATAATTTCTAGCTTTGGGATTCATTCACACACCAATACATTACACAACAATTTCTCAGCATCTGCTATGATAAACTCCCATGAGTTTGAGGAACTCAGGATGGACAGAGCCCCTGTCATCACATAGCTGGGAGACTGATAGTATAATCAGACCTCAAATAGTTAAGTAAGCAGTGTAAATGCAACTTAGGAGAAATCCAGGTGAAAGTGAACGATGCTTGATGATCAGTATTGCTCTGCAGTGACTATAAAAAATTGCCTGTGGACATTCCAAGACAGTGGAATACTCAGAAAAATTTATGAAAAACCATGTGGACATAGGAACAAATCAGTTTAGCAACTATATTCATCTTCTTGGTTTATCATAACAAAAGACTATAGACTGGGTTGTTTAAATATAAGCAATTTATTTCTAAACTTTACCTAGGCCATAAGGTTCAAGATGAAGGTACCACAAGGTAGGTTTCATTTTGAGGCTTCTCGTGCACTGTGATATCCTTACAATCTTACTATGTACTCATATAATCTCTTCTCTATGTATGTGAAGTGGGGAGGGGGAGGGCAGAGGGAAGAAAGGAGAGGTAAGGAGACACAAACATTGGATATGTCTCCTTATCAGGCACTAATGCTGACATGCGTGCCTTGCCCTTGTGGCTCTTTTCCAAGTATTCTTACTCTGCAGGTGTGGACTTCCACATATGAATTTTGGGACACACTGTCCAGAATGGCTGTCTCTTTCAACAACCTTAAATTGTATGTCTATTTCTAAAATATCTGGAAAGTGTCAGGATAGAAAGAGTACTCCTTCTCCTTTGTCTTGAGCAATTTCTTTGCATTTCAGATTCAAAGGTCACTTAAATACACTAAGTAAGTAGAGACTGGGCTGCTTATTGGATTTGAAAACACTTTAAACATGAGAGAAAATACTACAGAGGTAGCCATGCCAAAATGATCACTTTTATTTGAGTTTCTGTGTTACATCGAGAAAAACTAGTTGTGACAAAAGGGACAACCAAAGAAAACTGAAAACGAGTTTGAACCTAGCTGTACCTTTTGTTCATGCTTCAAGGCAAGGGGATACTAACCTTAGAAGGGACTTGTAAAACAAAATGTTTGGGGCAGGGTCAAAGGGCTAGTGAGTCCAGGCTAGCTCATTGGCAGTAGACATCACTGCAACATCAAAGGATCGCTGGCTTGTGAGAGGATTGGGAAGGCAATGCTGAGTCTGTATGCTGGGACTCAGTTGATTGAACAAAATAATCCCCCCAAAAAGGAATTGTTTGTATGAAGAATTTATGGATGCTGGGTGCTTAGCACCAGTTTTGGCCCCTAACAGCCAACTTCTCCTGTTTGACAATAATGTCTTGATTTCCTTTTGGGCAACAAATTCTTTCCTATTTGGTATACTCTAACATGGACATCATGCCCAAGAAAGGTCCACAGGATGACCTTCCCAGGGTTGGCAACTTGGAGTCAGCAAATATAGACAAATGAAGCTGAAGGTCACTTAATCCTTGAAGTGGACCATTTTAGAAGGGCTCTCTAGAGTTCACAATGCTGCTATTCCAGGCTTTATTTTCTTCAAAGTTTTTCTGCTCAATTGAGTGTGTGTGTGTGTGTGTGTGTGTGTGTGTGTGTGTGTGTGTGTGTGTGT
>CAJQZJ010032004.1:3194720-3223936 GCA_907164525.1 Lophiomys imhausi | reverse complement strand
TGTGTGTGTGTGTGTGTGTGTGTGTGTGTGTGTGTGTGTGTGTGTGTACACATAACCCACACATAACAGAGCTTTGTTGAGATGCAAATTCACATGCTATACCATTTCCCTATTTGAAGTATAAATGGTTCTCAGGAGATCCACAGAGCCATGCACTTTTCACTATAATCGGTTTCAGAACATTTTCAAGCCCCCCACAAAGGCACTACACCAAGTGTCAGTTGCTCTCCACCTCCTGTGGCTCTGTATCCCTCAACAACTACTATTCCTTGGGCTCTCGCACTGTGCCTCTTCTGGACACTGATCAGAAATGATCCTGTGTTATGGGCCCCTTTGATTTTATACTATGTGTCTGTTCCGGTTCTATTCACGCAAACTTGTGGGGCCAGATTTCTTTCCAGTTTTGAGCGTATGGTGTTCTAGTCTTTAGAGCAAATGTGTTTTATTTTCCATTTGTGGGTACACAAGCATTTGGGATGCCTCTCTTTCTTGTTTTTTGTACATTACTGAATGCCTTCCCAGCAAGTTCCTCTTTACTCACAGTAGGCAGGCTGAGTTTCCATTGCATAAAAGGAAAAAAAAATCGGTGACAGATCAAATTTTCTCCACAACTCTTCATATGTAATGTGTATCAGGCTCAGTGACTCTAGGGGTCAGAGCCCAGTCCCAAGCCTCATTCAGTATTAACCTTTATTTTTGTGACTTTCAGGGATTCAGGCTTAGCATAAACATTGGTGCAACAGACCAGAATTTAGGACTAGCAGAATGTCTTGAGTGTCTACTGCTCTGTTCTTACTATCTCAGAGGACTCCTACCTACCACAAAGGCAATATCCCTGGCCAAAGAAGAATCCATTCTAAGTAGAAATGCTGAGACAGAAAGTCATTTTTAATTTTTGTTCTTTTAACTCCTTCTCAATAATTATTTATCCTTGGATACCTCCAAGCTTTTATACTATCTCTTCAGCAACTTTGTAACTTACAGTATCATGGTTCTACTGGCCTTCAGTGTAAGTCTGGATCTTTTTATTCCCTCTTACAAGCCCATTATCTGCATAGGCTTCTATTGTACTTTAAAGTCATTCTTTTAGTGGCAAGAAATGTAACCTCAATGTTACATCTACAAAATGGGAATGTGGGAGTGTTTGGACAAGTCAGTAAGCTTTCAACTTTATTTAGCAACAGAAGCAGCTCTTCAAAGGTTCTTGTAGGTGGGAGCCCAAAACTCAGGTGAGGCTGAGTGATGAAGAGCAGCCCTCTTTATTTAAACTCAGAAAATCTAGCCTACCTTGGGATGTGCTGCCTGGTTTCCATTTTGCTCTCCAGAGACTCTATAGACTGAGCAACTTTGGATTCAGGAAAGTAGGATTTTCTTTAAAGTGGGTAAATATGTACATGGTCGTAGTTTGAAGAATGAGTAGATTAGAAGACCATCTTGGATTTGGGGCAAAAGAAGCAACATTAGCAGTTGGGGTATCCATAATGTCATCCCCTCCAGAAGGGCGTTGTCTTTGGAACATGGGGAGACCTGAAGATCTGAGTATGCAGAGGAAAATGTGAATTCCTGCTTGGTGGGTTCCAATCATTTAGGTTAATTCTGATGTAACCATATACTACTGTGTAATGGGGGTTAGGCTATAGGGAAAGAACCATGAAGGAGAAATCATGCTGCCTCACAGTCCCCTAGGCTACTGCTTGTGGGGAAGGTGTTCATTGTCTATTAAGGGAATTGTATCCACTAGGAGCGACAAAAGAGTGGATGCCTTCAGTGGTGTAGAGGACAGCAGAAGAGACATCAGTGAGAATCAACTGTTGAGCTGACAAGAATAGCTAGGAGAATCCAGTTTGTCAATGGGAGAAGGTGTGGAAAGCCACCTCTGACTTACACAACAACAACAAGCTGCCTCCTAGTCCCTCTCCACATCACCCAGTCTTGACACCCAAGCCTTGTGTGAACCAGTCCCCAGACTCAGAGAGACCAGCTTAGCAAATGCCTTCCTAGCCACACAGGCTCCTCAGTGACAGCCAAGTAGAGCAGACAGGGGATGCCTCTCCATCTAGCCAATGCTGCACTGTGTGCATCTGAGAAGTCCAGGAAGGAATATGATTTCTTCCCATGTTCTTTGCTGTTCTAGGGCAAGGGGCTTTCAGAGTAATGGAGGAGACCTTTGAGTGATTCCGTCACTCTTCATTTTTCTTATTATTCTAGTCAGTTTTGTCCAGAAACAAGAGTCGTCAGTATGCACACATTACGATGCTCTTTCCCCAGCCTGCCATAATAAATATTGATTGATGTGGCCACCATATCCCCTTGCCCCATGCTTCTTCATTTACTCTTTAGTGGTACACCAAGGAAGATGGGTTGGATGATGCTGGAGTAGGAAACATATGCCAACTCCCAAATCCTAGTGA
Organism: Lophiomys imhausi; assembly: GCA_907164525.1. NCBI lineage: Eukaryota > Metazoa > Chordata > Mammalia > Rodentia > Muridae > Lophiomys > Lophiomys imhausi. The sequence continues at coordinate 3,221,525 of CAJQZJ010032004.1, read as the reverse complement.
TTCCCAATGACAAAGTTTCCTGGTCACTCTACACACCCACTGCATGTTGATGGATCAGGTTCCCAACATCACTGAGAGACTTAACTTCTGCTGGTGGCATGGCAAGAGCATTAGAAAGGTCTTGCAATGTAATACTCAGGCCTGAGAGTGAGACTCTTTATTTCAGTTCACAATACAAGGACCACAGTTATTCTGAAGGCCTCATTTATCACAAGAAGACCAGGAGAGAGACTCTTCCCATAAGACAGCAGGAAGGACTGGGGGAAAGTGACAAACAGCACAAACGACCAAGACAAGTAGAAAGAATGTGGTTTTTGAAGCAAACTTGAAGCTGCAGTTTTAGGATCCATACTTGCTAGCTATGTATGCTATAGTGAGCAAAGTATTAGATTCTATTCCCTGCAGTTTTGCCATGTGGGAAATGAAGAAATCACAGCTTCCCTGGAACATCTGACAAAAGTGGGTGCATAAAACAGAGTCCCAACAAATATCAGTTCTCCTTCTTTTTCCTGCTAAATATCTTATTGCACTTCAATATTTTGATTTTTATTCTGAGTAAGGTTCTCTCCCTGTAGCGAGACTTGACCTAGAACTAGCTATATATGCTAGGATTACCTCCAACTCATAGCAAACCTTCTGCCTCTCATTTCCAAATACTGAGATTATAGAAATGTGTGAACACATGGTTTTCAGGTAATTACCATGATAGTCACTTGCAACCTGAAATTTAAATGCAGATAATGAGTTCATTGGGTTTTATTTTCCAGTCCCACAAGGGATATTTGTAGCTTGATGGGCAAAGTTCAATTGAACAGACTGTGGATACTGTGGTGTGAAGTGCCACAAACAGTTCCCAGAAATTCTACTCCATAATATTAACACTGTGTGCAATTTCCTCCTCTTGACTGTTGGCTATACCTAGTGATGGGGTATCACTTCCAACTCATTTATAAAACACTGGTATTTCCAGCCTTCTTCTGCTGCCCCTTCCTCACGCTGCCTCTAGGCTACTCTGCAGACATGCTGCCATGCTGGAGAGGCCCATGTTGTAAGAGGATGAGATCAACATCTAGACAGTAGCTATAGAGGCACTGAGAGTCTCTTTCCTAAAGCCTGATTGAAATGCATCCCATCACAGTAACCATGGCAGTGCACCAGGCCCAGCATCATCCCCAGACCCTGAGCCAGAGGCACACAGCTACTTTATGCCTGATTTCCATCTCATAGAAACCGAAAGAATAGTTTATGCCATTAAGTTTTGGATTAATTTGTTATGCAGCAATAGATAGATGGTATCTGAAGGTCAGACATTGTCCCAGGTATAGAAGCCAGGATGGATGGAACTTACTATTTTTCTACAAGAGTCGCTCTGCTGCTGCTGCTGCTTGCTGGATTGTTGGTTGCTGGTTGGTGGGGATATCCAGATGATAGAGAACAAATTTGTCCAAAGGACCTCTACATGCCTAATCAGCAGGAAGTAGTCTAATTATAATGGCACCTCCTTTCCACTCTAACCTTCTTTCTCTCCTACCTAATGTCGTGGCATTAGAAGGGATGGGGTGATGTGGGGAGGTAGGAAAAAGAGCCCAATAAAGTAGCCAAAGTCCAGCTACATCTGGGAAATATTTACTGCTCGCTATTATGTAAACATCTGTGTTATTTTAAATGTATTACAACATTTATTGAGATTTATTGTGTTTTGAGAGTGGTTCAGAAATAAATGCAATTTTCTCTTGCAGTTCTGTGAAGATAAATGACTTACAGAATCTCATGTTCTATTTCTGACGGCAGTGCCCTGGGCACAGTTGATGCTTGCCTTATGAAGCACTATCTCTGTAGTTCTCCTCTGTGCCAGGAAGGTTTGTGCTCCACAATCCACAAATCTATGTAACCCCATCTTAAACCTAATAATCTTCATCTCCATTATTTGGAGAGACCAATGTGACCCACACTGCCCACAACTGTATCTTTCATTCCCATTAGTACTGGACTTGATTGATGCGTCAACAACATCTTTTTTGATAAACAGGCCTCTGCCTGGTGTGCTGTGTGGGAACGGAGGTTAGCGTATGCATGTGGTTGCTTCGGTCCCTTCTATGCTCAGAACGCCCCTCACTCCTAAGGTCTTTCCATCTTCTCAAATACTTCTTTCATTCTTCACAAAATGAGAATTGAATTCTGAGGCTGTCCCTACTGGGATGCTAGTTCCTGCAGTTTTGTGGTGCGGTGGACACTGGTCACTTACCATCCACTCATCCCCTCACTGGCATTTACACCCTGGTTTTTCTCTGGAGAAGAAAAGTGCTTTTCCACACCCTTCATCTACATGGCTGAGATGAAGACATACTCTGTTCTAGTACCCAAAGGCCCCAGGGTGGTGTGGCTGGGAAGTGTGACCTGTGGAAGGGAAGCGTTTAGGTCATTATGGGTATAAGCCCTAAGAGGATTGTGGGCCCAGCAATCTTTTTTTTCTTTTTGTGGCCTGTCATGTCAAGAGTTTAGCTCTGCCATTCAACCTGCCAGGATGCCTAAAGACTGGAACTTCCAAAACTGTGAAGCCAAAATAGATCCTTTCTCTTTATAAGTTGTGCTGATGGAATGCTGACTGAGGACTCTCTCACGGTTAATGAGACACAATGAGTGTTTCACTGAGACTTGGTGAAAAGAGACTTTGCTTTTCCTATTGTGGAGAAAACTCCAGAGGGCTGGATTTAAGGGCTGGAGCAGCACCACCCCCTGGCTCATCACATGATGGAGAAAAAAGCCAGTGTGCCTGAACTCACAGTTCAGAGATCAAGAATGAAAATACCTGGAGCTCAGAAGGGTTTTCAGAACCCTAAAGCTCATGGTGCCTAAAGCTGGACCAAGCTCCGAGGTTTTTATCTTACAAAAAGAACTATATCGGGCTGGAGATATGGCTCAGGGGTTAAGAACACTGCCTAGTGCTCTTCCAAAGGTCCTGAGTTCAATTCCCAGCAACCACATGGTGGCTCACAACCATCCACAATGTGATCTGGAATGCAGGTGTACATGCAGATAGAACATTCATATGCATAAAATAAATAAAATAAATCTTTAAAAAAAAGAACTATATCACTTTTTAAGACAATCTGAAAGAATTTTCTGTCACTCGAAGCAAAGGGGATCTTTACTACCATGTATATGAGAAGATTTTTTTTTTAATGGCCACAGATATGTAGTCATCTAAAAACTAAAAGGAAAAGATAATGGTGCAAAGGAGAGAGTCTCTCTGACTATCCCTAGTCCTGCTAACTAGATGCTGGGGAAGCTGAGAGCCTGAGAGGGCAGTTGGTACACATGTTCATACAGTTGCTGAAGGCAGAGGTAGGGACATGGTTGACACTGGACATCCAGGCTCTCACTGCCACGTTGAACCCAGGCTGGAATGGACTCTCCTTGTCCATGAAGGTGACAGCTTTCAGGCTTCTTTCTGATCACTCTCAAGTACCTACCATGCTGAGTAACCTACCTCCAAACCCTTTCCTTAATTCTTCCTAATTGATGTAGATTAATTTCTTTAATTATTCTGTTTTAAAATATTTCAATGATGCATAAAAACACAAAAGCATAGGCATTGTATACCTTTGTTTAAGTTTAACAAATGCTAATATTTTTCACATTTACCCCCCACCCCCGATCTTTCTTTTATAGTAAAAAGAAAAAGACAGTAATAGAGGTTACACCTGAAACCCAACTAACTGCCTTTCCCGCTTGATTCCCATTCTACCAGGTGGGGTAGTAACTACTGCATTAAGCGTGGTTGTGTTTTCCTTACCACTATTTTGTACATTCAGTGTGTGCTTTGGTGTTGAACTGTATGATTTCCATCATTCGCACTGTGCACATCCTGTTCAGAGCTCACTTTTTTTTTCACTCAGTGCAGTGTCTTTCCTGAAGCTATATTCTGTGCTTTTCCACAGTTGCCTTTTCTGTGTCTAAACAGGTTTTAATCTCTCTTTATTGGCTTAAATCCATTTATTTATATTTTCAATAATTCTCAATACACTGTTCACATTATTCTTCACACTCTTCAAGTTACAGATCTAACCGCCATGAGATGTGATTGATTCACCTTTGATAGGTGTTCTCCCTTACTTTAGAAACCCTGTGGCTTCCCCTTTTAGTACATTTTTGATTTTGCCTCCACTGCACATCCTAGGAATGTAACTGCCAGAGAATCAACTTTTATGATGAATTTTATGATATATTTTTACTTCATGGTTCCCTATACCTCTCTAGAAATATAAAATTAGACCTCAAACCCTCAGGTATGTTTGTTCCTTAAACTGTGGCTGCTATAATAACAGGTGCTGTGCCAGGCTCTGTGTGGGTATCAAAGGGTAGAACTGTATCGTAATACTGTTCCTAATATCTGGTTTCACTACCAAGAAATCTTTCATTTTATTTTTTGTAACCCCAGGCGCTAAAGTGTGGTTTAGTAATTAATGACATTTTTTTTAAAGGGGATACATGTTTTGCATAGGTGCCCTAAGGAGAGAGACACATTTTCATCTTCAGTGCAGTTTGTTTAAGAGGCCCATGTTCTCTTGCATAGATATCTGAGAAAAACTTGAATCCCTTCTGGAGCTCTTTTCCTCACAAACCCTCTGATAGGGCAGGTGCAGAGGGGGCCTGGGATTGCTCACCTAGGACAGACAGGTAGATTCAGATCTGACAGACGAGGGGTTCTGCACTAATATGTTGCTTTTATCCAAAGTTAAGAGGATTTAAAATTTTTCTTTCTTTTTTTTTTCCTTTCAAGTTACATCTCAATCGCAGTCCCCTCCCTACTCCCCCTCCAGTCCCACCCTCCCACCCTCAACCCCCCATCCTCTTCCCCTTTTTTTTTCTCTTAAGTTTAAGGTATATCTTATTTCCCCCTACAGTTTCCCCTTTCAGTCCAACAAATGGCTCTTTCTCTTATAATAATAAATACAATACAGTACAACAGAGGTAATTAGGCCACAGTTATGAGGGTTATATGGCTTAGCATACATTCCCAATGTCCAGTCCATATGTATTTGGTACCTGATTTTAACATTCTACTATCTAATCATCTCCATGAGTTTAAAGTTCTATATCTGACTCAACATTCATACTAACTTGCAACACATTTTAAAAGTATCTTCTTACATCTATAACACTCTCTTGACTCCTAAACAACTCAAAATTTAATTATGAGACTCTAGCTATCTGTTCTTGAATCACCTCAGAGACGTAAGAGGGATAAATATATCTGATTTTATAGGAAGTACAGGGCCTGCAGCTTCCAAAACTAAGAAATGACGTACCAGTGGCTGCCTGGGCAGTTCCCATTTTCTCACCATATGTTACAGCATCGATCTTCAGTCATTTGGCCCCGTTTCTCTGACAGACATTGATTGTAGAGCAGGGGTTTGAAGGACTTACCTACCCTGTCTTGGCAGAGCTAGGCTGTCGACTTACCTGCTTCCAGGTTTTGTCCTTTTTGGACTGTATTCTGTCTACAGTTGGAGCAAGGGGCTTTTCCTACCAAGATATAGGCTTGCGACTAATTCAATCATCTCCCACTGGAGATTCTTCGATGCTCATCTTCTATTTGGAGGAGAATAGGGGGTGCTGTCAGGAGTTGATATGTCTTGAAATAAAAAAAAATCTAAAGGTACGAAAACATCTTTGAATGCCATATTCTGCAGATCTCTTGAGGTCTTGAAGAGGCCCTATCTATCTCTTAAATTAGGGTGAGCAGATGTTGCTTGTCTCTTAGCAGGTTTATTTCTGATTAGCTTAGCAAGTAACTATAATATGCTGTCATAGCACCTAACAGAATGACTGGCTTGCATAACCATTAGTTTGCATTTCTTAATTATCATAAACAGTTTATGACAATTAGTAGTAAAAGGCCAAAACATCACATTTCATTTTTTTTCTTTACCTCCTAACACTCCCATCCCATTTCTCTGGGGTGGGGTGTCCTTATATAACAGTCCCTCATCTCATTTCAGAGGTCGTATGAGGGCCAAGAGCCTCTTCATTCATTGGGGGTCTACGAAGCAGTACCATCAGTGAAAAGTGTTTCGTTGCCCGGCAGAGAGAACTACTAAACAAACAAACCAATAAGCAGACAATAGATAAAAAGATTAAAAAATAGAAAAAATATAACTAATATATAAAAAATAAATTAAAAATAAGAATTCTATGTCCAAGTACTCTTTGGTGTGTTAGTTGTAGTATCGATACCTTCTACTATATAGCTAAAATCCTACTATAAATGAATAGATGTCATATGTGTCCTTCTGAGTCTGGGTTAGTTCACTCAGGATGAGCTTTTCTAGTTCCATCCATTTGGCTGCAAATTGCATAATTTCATTGTTCCTGATCGCTGAATAATATTCCATTGTGTAGATGTACCACAGTTTTTTAACCCATTCTTCGGTTGAGGGACATCTGGGTTGTTTCCAGTTTCTAGCTATTACAAATAAGGCTGCTATAAACATAGATGAGGAAACTTCCTTATGATTCCGTGAAGAGGCATTTGGGTGTATACCCAGAAGTGGTATGGCTGGGTCCTGAGGCAGAGCTATTCCAAGTTTTCTAAGATATCACCAGACTGACCTCCATAGTGGTTGCACAAGCCTGCATTCCCACCAGCAATGGAGTAGGGTACCCCTTTCTCCACACCCTTGCCAGCATGTGCTGTCATTTGAGTTTTTCATCTTAGCCATTCTGACAGGTGTGAGATGGAATCTCAGAGTCGTCTTGAGTTGCATTTCTCTGATGATTAAGGATGTTGAGCATTTCTTCAAGTGTCTCTCAGCCATTAGGGATTCCTCCTTTGTGAATTCTCTATTTAGCTCTGTCCCCCATTTTTTGATTGGATTATTTGGTTTTTTGGCATTTAATTTCTTGAGCCCTTTGTAGATTTTGGATATTTGCCCTCTGTCAGATGTGGGGTTGGTGAAGATTTTCTCCCAGTCTGTAGGCTGCCGTTTTGTTCGAATGACAGTGTCCTTTGCCTTACAGAAGCTTTTCAGTTTCATGAGGTCCCATTTATTGATTGTTGATCTCAAGTCCTGAGCTGTTGGTGTTCTGTTCAGGAAGTTGTCACCTGTGCCAATTAGTTCGAGGGTTTCTCCCACTTTTTCTTCTAGTAGATTTAGTGTGTCCAGCCTTATGTTAAGGTCTTTGATCCACTTGGACTTAAGTTTTGTACAAGGTGATAAATATGGGTCTAACTTCAGTCTTTTACAAATGGACATCCAGTTGGACCACCACCATTTGTTGAAGATGCTGTCTTTCTTCCATTGTGCCGTTTTGGCTTCTTTGTCAAAAATTAGGTGACCATAAGTGTGTGGGTCTATTTCTGGATCTTCAATTCGATTCCACTGATCTGCTGGTCTGTTTCCATACCAATACCATGCTGTTTTTACAACTATTGCTCTGTAGTACAGCTTGAAATCTGGGATGGTAATACCTCCAGATGTTTTTTTTTTATTGTACAGGATTGATTTAGCTATTCTGGGCTTTTTGTTGTTCCATATGAAATTCAGAATAGCTCTTTCCAAGTCTATAAAAAACTGTGTTGGTATTTTGATAGGAATTGCATGGAATCTATATATTGCTTTTGGTAGGATGGCCATTTTTATTATGTTGATCCTACCTATCCATGAGCATGGGAGATCTTTCCATCTTCTAAAAGCCTCTTCCATTTCTTTCTTCAAGGGCTTGAAGTTCTTGTTGTACAGGTCCTTTACTTGCTTGGTTAGAGTTACCCCCAGGTATTTTATATTGTTTGTGGCTATTGTGAAGGGGGTTGTTTCCCTTATTTCTTTCTCAGCCAATTTGTTTGTTGTATAAAGAAGGGCTTCTGATTTTTTGAATTAATTTTGTATCCAGTCACTTTGCTGAAGGTGTTTATCAGCTGTGAGAGTTCTCTGGTGGAATTTTTTGAGGTCACTTATGTATACTATCATATCATCTGAAAATAGGGATAATTTGACTTCTTCGTTTACAATGTTTATCCCCTTGATCTCCTTTAGTTGTCTTATTGCTCTAGCAAGAACTTCAAGTACTATATTGAAGAGATATGGTGAAAGTGGACATCCTTGTCTTGTCCCTGAGTTTAGAGGAAATTCTTCAAGTTTCTCTCCATTTAATTTGATGTTGGCAACTGGCCTGCTGTGTATTGCCTTTATTATTTCTAGGTATGGTCCTTGTATGTCCGTTCTCTCCAGAACTTTTAGCATGAAGGGTTGTTGCATTTTGTCAAATGCTTTTTCTGCATCTAGCGAGATTATCATGTGGTTTTTTTCTTTCATCTTGTTTATATGGTGAATGACGTTGATAGACTTTCATATGTTAAACCATCCCTGCATATCTGGGATGAAGCCTACTTGATCATGGTGTATGATACTTTTGATGTGTTCTTGAATTCGGTTTGCTAGTATTTTATTAACTATTTTTGCATCTATGTTTATGAGGGAGATTGGTCTGAAGTTCTTTTTCTTTGTTGGGTTTTTGTGTGGTTTAGGAATCAGGGTGACTGTGGCCTCATAGAATGAGTTTGGCAATGTTCTTTCAGATTCTATTTTGTGAAAGAGTTTGAAAAGTATTGGTGTTAGCTCCTCTTTGAAGGTCTGGTAGAATTCCGTGCTAAAGGCATCTGGCCCTGGGCTTTTTTTGGTTGGGAGATTTTTTTATAATAATTTATTTTTTATTTCTTCAAGTTACATCTCAATCACAATCCCCTCCCTACTCCCCCCTCCAGTCCCACCCTTCCACCCTCTTCCCCCTCAACCCCCCCATCCTCTTCCCTTCTTTTTTTTTTTTTTAGTTTAAGGTATTTCTTTTCCCCCCAACAGCTCTCCCTTTCAGTCCAACAAATGGTTCTTTTTCTTATAACTATAAATACAATACAAAACAACAGAAATAAATAGGCCACAATTATAAGAGTTATATGGCTTAGCATACATTCCCAATGTCCAGTCCATATGTATTTGGCACCTGACTTTAACATTCTACTATCTAACCATCTCCATGAGTTTAAATTTCTATATCTAACTCAGCTTTCATACTAACTTGCCTCACAATTTTAAAAATATCTTCTTAGATCCAGATCACCCTCTTGATTCCTAAACAACTCAAAATTTAACTATGAGACTCTAGCTATCTATTCTTCAACCACCTCAGAGACCTGAGAGGGATAAATATATCTGATTATATAGGAAGTGCAGGGCCTGCAGCTTCCAAAACTAGGAAATGACATACCAGTGGCTGCCTGGACAGTTCCCTTTTTCTCTGCATACATTACAGCATCAATCTGCAGCCATTTGCCCCGTTTCTCTGACAGACATTGATTGTAGAGCAGGAATTATGAAGGACTTACCTACCCTGTCTTGGCAGAGCTAGGCTGTTGACTTACCTGCTTCCAAGTTTTATCCTTTTTGGACAGCAGTCTGTCTACAGTTGAAGCAAGGGGTTTTTCTTGCCAAGAGAAAGGCTTACCACCAATTCAATCATCTCCCACTGGAGATTCTTCGATGCTCATCTTCTACTTGAAGTAGAATAGGGGGTCCTGTCAGGAGTTGCATGTCTCGATATCAAAAAATTTTAAGTTAAGAAAAAATCTTTGAATGCCATATTCTGCAGACCTCTTGGAGATTTTTAATGACTGTTTCTATTTCCTTAGGGGTTATAGAGCTGTTTAATCTGTTTATCTGATCTTGATTTAGCTTCGGTAGGTGGAATCTATCAAGAAAATTGTCTATTTCACTTACGTTTTCAAATTTGGTGGAGTATAAATTTTTAAAGTAGGATCCAAATATTCTCTGGAGTTCCTCAATGTCTGTTGTTAGTTCTCCCTTTTCATTTCTGATTTTGTTGATTTGTGTTTTCTCCCTCTGTCTTTTAGTTCATTTGGCTAACGGTCTGTCTATTTTGTTGATTTCCTTGAAGAACCAACTCTTGGTTTCATTGATTCTTTGTATAGTTTTTTTTTGTTTCTAAGTTGTTGATTTCAGCCCTAAGTTTGATGATCTCCTGCCTTCTGCTCCTTTTGGGAGTGTTTGCTTCTTTTTTTCCAATTCACCCAGTTTATCTGTTAATTCGCTAATATGAGCTGCCACAATTTTCTTTTTGAAGGCACTTAGTGCTATGAACTTTCCTCGTAGCATAGCTTTCATTGTGTCCCATAGGTTTAACAGAGATCATGAACCAAATGGACCTAACAGATATCTACAGAACGTATCACCCAAACACAAAAGAATACACCGTCTTCTCAGCACCTCACGGAACCTTCTCCAAAATCGACCATATAGTTGGACACAAAGATAGCCTCAACAGATACAAGAAAATTGAAATAACCCCTTGTATCTTATCAGACCACCATGGAATAAAGCTGGACTTCATTCAATAGCAAAAGAATCAACAGAAAGTCTACACTCACATGGAAATTGAACAACTCTTTACTAGAGGACCACTGGGTCAGGGAAGAAATAAAGAAGGAAATCAAAGACTTCTTAAAATCCAAAGAAATGAAGACACAACATACCCAAACCTATGGATTTAAAATTTTTATGATTAAAAAAATAATTTGTGGTGCTAACTTAGCAAAAAAATAAATGTTAACTTCTGTCTTTTTTTTTTTTTAATGATGAAGAAGAGGCTGGGGAAAGGGAGGGAAATGGGAGGAGGAAAAGGGGAGGGAGGGAGAAGAGGAGAGAAAAGTACTATTGGGTAAGTTATTGTCAGTAGACTCCTCCGCCTGTCGTTCAGCATTTGAACTAGACAAGAGCCAGAAGTCTCCCAGAGACCCACCTGTCTCTGCCTCCCAACCATGGGTTCCGGATATCCGAACTCACGTTCTTATGGTTTCAACACAAACTTATGTCTCAGCCCTCTCTTTAAGTCAAATCATGCCACAGCTGGAAATGACAGGCTCCCCAGAGTTCTTTCTATTTTTCAATCAATGCTGATAGCCTCGAAAAGACCCTCAACCCCCTGTGCTTCTGCCTCATGGTCACATTGCATCTTGGTGCCAAGTGGAAGTGAAGTGGCAATGGTAAACAGAAATGGCTTACAACGAAAGAGCTAGGCAGTGGTGAAGGGAGCCACTTCAGCACTGGATTCCTTGGACCATATGACCTACTGTTTAATCTACATAATAAACTTTAGCAGTGACCATTCCTGGGGCCCAGGACCCCCCTCCCCACCTCTTGTTGCTATTTCCTTTTTCCTTTTTGCTGAACAAATTACCTTTCCCAGCAATGGCTCTCTGCTGGATCTGCAGGATGTGCCTGATAGTAATCTTCATTTTAAATTTAAAGCTCTCTAAAATTTCATTGTGAAAACAATGTTCTCCACATGGTGCTTTATCACCAGGAAAATGTTGTATGGATACCCATGCTTATAAAGCCCCAGACTAGAAGAGCCAGAAGAATGTGCCCACAGGCTGATGTGTGGGGGAGAGACAGCATTTAAAAGACTGAGCATACTCTGATGAGGACACATGAAAGGATGACAAGGTCCTGGAGTCTTAGAGTGAGGAGACATGGGACTCAGACTTAATGGTAATAAATTGGAACCCCCAAGAAACTCATTTAACCCACATGGTCCAAGAGGAGGTCTCTAAGTGCCCTCCCATTTGGGGAAGAACCCTAAGAAAGGTTGAAAGATAAGAGTTTTGCCTCCTACTATTTAAATAGGGAGGGTAAGATATGTTACAACCTGGTTGTCCTGGCAACCTGTGTGTACTCAGATGATCTAATCTTAGCCAACTGACTGATCTTACCCAGGACTTCAAACATAAAGTAGAAACGGTTTGGTCATCCCACTTTGAGGGTCAGTGATGTGGCCAGAAATGGTGGGAATAACAATGCCCAACTACAAATACTAGTGGTATGTGACATGTCGGTTCCTGCATAGCTTTTATTACAATGTATTCATTGGATTCAGTATGATATGTCAGCTAGAACTGATAAAATACAGTTTCCCATTTCCCACATTCCTCAAACCCCCGACTACCTGCAGTAGATTGTTTCCATCCTTCTTTATGACCGAATAATATTTCATTGTGTATACAAATCACATTTCCTTTATTCATCTGTTACAGGCATCTATGATTTTATATCCTAACCACCATGACTAGTGAAGCAATCAATGTGAGTGTGAAGCTATCTCTTTGATATATTGATTTCATTTCCTTGAATATATACCCAGGAATGGAATAGGTGTATTCTGTGGTAGCCAAATTTGAATATTCAGCTTCTCTGTAGGGGTGTCTGATATTGATATTTTTCTTTTTCACCAGAGTTGGCTTCTGCAGTTTTTAACACCAAATCCTACTACACAAAGTCTAAAATTCCTCCATTAAAACCCCACGAAATGCTGCATGCAAAGGGATTTTATACACATTACCTCACTGTCTTCTGAATAGACAACCCCAAGATGGGGGTGCTTCATAAACCATGTTACCCGGATGAGAACAAATGAGTACACAGAGATGGACAACAGTCTCAGAGTGGCAGAGCCAGTCTGGATGGGGGCCAGAGCTTGTATTTTCTTTCTATTACCAGTGTTATGGTATGTGGGTTCAAGCTGAGATCCTGACACACTCACAACTGAAGACCACTAAGTGCTGGGATTACTGTTCTAGGTCACTGGGGTGGAAGGTGGAAGCAATATTAATTCTAGATCAGTGTCATTCCATTATCTCTAGCCTCTCATTCCAAAGGCTTTCTTAATTATACCTATATGCTGTTTGGCTTGGTGCTTATTTCTACATGTGGTATAATAATAGAAATAAACCATTTGTGAGCCATATTGAAACAATTCAAGACATCTTTGCTCGGGGTTTTCAAGAGCCACACAAAAAAAAATGTCTCCAGTCCTGCCTTTAAACTCTAATGATCTGTTTAAGTTATAGCACCTACTGAAAGAGCAACCGTGATTTAAACACCTCATAGTATGTGAATTAATGATGGTATTGGAGACTCTCTAATTATCTCAACCACCTCCACGCTGTCTCAATGTTCTTTTCTCAGTTCTCATCTCACCTGCTCTCTGCCCTTGTTGAGCCCTGTGATGTAATCACATCCCTTAGCATTCTTGGCAGCCTCTCAACTCCTGGTACAGAAGAAAGCCAGGCCAGCAGCAGAATGGAGAAACAGGCAGAGAGGAAGCGGTGGTGATGGCTGAGCAGGTAAAATGCAATAAGAAAGAACTGATCTCCATGGACTATACAAGCAGCTAAGAGTGAGAACAAATCCATTATGTATTACAGAGTGTGACAGCAAGAGTGGATGAATGGGGTCATTGGGAGGTATTTCATTTCCCATCATCCCTTTCATTAAGCAAAGTGATTAAGAGCTTCAATCAGGGGCATGTTCATGTCAACACAGAGGTGGAGATTTAGGTTTAGAGCAGGACACAAGCTTATATTTAGATAGCACTCTACATTTTGCCACATGAGTTGGCTAGAACAATCAGTCACTTCCTTTTACATATGGGCCAAATATCTCATCACCATCATAAGAAATAAATCATTATGCTCCATTTTAGTACGCAGTGACTTTAAAATACATCAGCAAAGCAGGAGGCACTAGGGTCCTGTCTTCCCTAGCTGCCAGATGGTGCCTGATACCTTAGAAGCTCTCAGTTCATCCTAGGGTTCAAAAGTTACAGGCAGTCTGCTATGTGACCAAGCCCAGGTATCCAAAAAGAAAGAAAGAATCTCGCGTTACAGGATACATACTTTTTTGAGCCAATAGGATGGAGAATTTTGGGAGAGGACAATACTAGACACCTGAGTTCTTCACTCAGCGAACAAGAAACAAATAGGGCTGAGAGATGTGACCAGGAACATTTAAAAAAAAACACTGTTTTGGCAAGAGATCATCACTCTGTACATTTTGCCTCTTGTCCAAGCTGAGGCCCAGCTCCTACAGAACTGAAATTTTGCCTCACTTTCCCTACTCTGAGTCTCAGATACTCTTATTATGAAGTGAGGGTCATTGCTTCTCACTGCCATTAAGTAGTAGCACCAGGAAATCAAGCTAATGTGATACTGAGAAAAGACAGACTAGATTAAAAAAAAACAGAGAGAGAGAAAGAGGCAAAGAAAAAAAAAGGACAGATGGCATAGAGGACAATCTTCAAATCTGGTGGAAGGACCACCATGATAAAATCTTCTACTGCATATGATCCTACATCAAGGCAGAGTCCTGGCCAAAGACAGATGATACAAACAAAGGACCATCTCCCTCTCTCTCTCTGTCTCTCTCTCCCTCCCTCTCTCTGTGTGTCTCTCTCTCTCTCTCCCCCTCTCTCTGTCTCTGTCCCTCTCTCTCCCTGTCTCTGTTTCTCTCTCCCTCTCTCTCTCTGTTTCTCTCTCCCTCTCTCTCTGTCTCTCTCTCCCTCTCTCTCTGTCTCTCTCCCTCTCTCTGTCTCTGTCTCTGTCTCTCTCTCCCTCTCTCTGTCTCTGTCTCTCTCTCCCTCTGTCTCTCTCTCTCTGTCTCTCCTCTCTCTATCTCTCTGTCTCTCTCCCTCTCTCTCTGTCTCTGTCCCTCTCTCTCCCTGTCTCTGTCTCTCCCTCTCTCTGTCTCTCCCTCTCTGTCTCTGTATCTCTCTCCCTCTCTCTCTCTGTCTCTCTCTCTCTGTCTCTCTCTCCCTCTCTCTGTCTCTGTCTCTCTCTCCCTCTCTCTGTCTCTGTCTCTCCCTCTGTATCTCTCTCTCTCTGTCTCTCTCTCCCTCTCTCTCTGTCTCTGTCTGTCTCTCTCCCTTTCTCTCTCTCTCCCTCTCTCCCCCCTCTCTCTCCCTTTCCCTCTCTCTCTCTCTCTCTCTCTCTCTCTCTCTCTCTCTCTCTCTCTCTCTCACACACACACACACACACACACACACACACACACACACACACACACAATCACAGATTTCAAAAACCAATGTAGGGCATCAAGAACCATGACTTAGATGTCACACTTTATCATGAGTGTCTAGGGATTCTTTTCTTGCTTCCCCATTATGGAGGACTTTTGCCTATTGTGAGGCCTGATGCTTAGAAAGGGGTACAAAGGCCTGCTCTCCACATGTGCCAGCTCACAAGACACTGAATGTGTGTTTCTTACTACTTGTCACCTTTCCCTTCAAGTAGACAAAGAAACATATGCTCAGATCCCTTCTCTCACGATAACTTAGGCTAGATTTATTTGAATGAGAGTCTGCATCCCAAATTACTTTGTTTCCCTGAGGCTCAGGCTCCCTCTAACCCCAGGAACTGCATTCCCTCCATGACCATAATATCCACAGCCATTTTATTCAGAACACTGACTTGCATATCCACCAGAAGGCTGTTTCTCCAAAGTGTCATCCAGCCTACATCTGTACCAGCATCTCAACTGTGACTTGTCAATACCCAAGTGCAGCTCTGCAATTCTCATTAAACTAATCTGAATGTTCAGCTGGTAAGCCAGCAGCACCAAAGCATGTATTTATTGTGAACAAGCAAGCTTGTCTTATATGATCCCGAGAGAACAGATTAGGATAGGGCTTCATGGTTATAGAGGGCTTGCCTACTGTGCACACACCCTCGGACCCCAGTCTGGCACTCACACAAGCATTGAGGTTGCTTTGCTGGAAAGCACTGTCCCCTCACTTGGTCCCAAATGGTAACTGAAGCAGTATGGAAGCCTGACATCTTTGGCTGTATTTCCTATCTGTCTCCCTTCTTGGCTGAAGCCAGAGATTAGTCATTGATCTTAATGGCTCCTTCTTGAATCACGTTGGATTCTTAGAGCTTGGGGAGAGCAGAACATTCTTCAAATTACCCATAGGGTGAGGCTCCACTTCCTCAGAGGTACCCTGCCCCCTCAAGTACCAAGGACTTCTCCCCCTGCTCCCCTTTCTTCAGAGTCCCCAGTATCCTAGGCTGGTCTCAGTCTTTCCACATAGCTCAAGATGACCTTGTATTTATGATGCTCTTGTCTCCAACTTCTGACTCCTGGGTTAGGAGGCAAGTACCATTTGTCTGTATTTTGTTTGTTTGTTTGAATGCAATGCTGGGGATTGGAATCAAGCACCCAGCTATCTGAGCTGCATCCCTATCTCCTGATTGGTTTCTTAATCACCATCCCTGGTTTAGCAGAAATGGATTCTACCTCATTTTAGAATTTTCTGTCACAAGAAAGCAATGAAATTGTTATTATAATTACAAACATTATTGTTGTTTAATCATCTGAGAATGGAAGCCAGGGCCTTGTACATGCTTGGCAAGTGATCTGCCTCCAAGTTACAGCCCTAGACTCCATGCCGCTATTATCATTAGTTTATCAATCAAATTTGTTTTCAAATGGTGAGTTTCCCACTGGTTCATTCTCAGCATCCTTTGGTTTATTTATTCACAGTAAGTAGAGCATGAATGCTATAGTCACATTGTTTGGGGTTCAAATCCTATTCCCTCTGTTTTATTACTTATGAAGACTTAGCATAAACATTTGCTTTTTCTAGGATATAGGTTTTATATTTGAAAATTGGAGGCACAAAGACTTTAATGGGTTTTACAAGACTTAACTCAGACATAGACATGCCTTACAAATGGGAAATTCTCCAAAATTTTATTCCCTCCAGCTCAGTTTTATTACATGTTGAGTCTAGTAACATAAATATAGAGTAATACTCAAGCATATCTGGGTACATACTATGGCTGCATAATCTGCACAGAGAATATGGTGAATGATCTTTGACGTTGGAAAGCCAACATATAAGTTTTACTTTTATTTCTTTTTAGCTAAGTTAACACAGGAAGTCAAAAATCACTAAAATCTAAGCAATTTTCACTCAAAATGGAACACAGTTTGGAATAATCAGGGGAAGATAATTCTGATATACATTAAACATGATTGTATTCATGAAGGGAATTAGAAACCCACACATTTCTGTGGACATTTATGAAGTCCAAAGAATGACACTGACATCAAACTGACCAGCAATTGAGCAGTGCCATCCATCCATCTCACCAATAAGTGAGTACAGGCAACAATGCAAACTACCACATCCAGGAAGCACACAGCACAGACTCCATGCTGCAAAAGCTCTGACAAGCCTACACAAACACACTGAGTATGATTGAGGCCTGTATCTTATGAATACAAATATTTGTGATTTTAAGAACTGTTGTGTTTGTGTGAAGCTGAGAATAAAGTTATAGACTGAATGTTCATGTCCTCATCTCTCAACTTCACAAGTTAAAGCCTAAATCCCCAGCATGATAGTATTTGGAGGTGACTTTTGGGGAAATAATTAACTCACAAGGGGAGAGTTCACATGAACTCTCTTGTAAAAGATCTTACAAGAAATCTGAGAGGAATGCTCCCCTCTCTCTGCTTGCCTCTATGCCCCCTCCTTTCTCTTTTCTGTCCTCTCTCCTTTCTTCCCTTTCCCCTCTTTCACCCTTCTCTTTTTTCTCCCCTCCCCTTTACCCTTTGCTCTTATCCTTTGTTCTTTTCTCCTTTCCTCTCCCTTCCTTTCCTCCCTTCGTCTACTTTTCTTTCTCCCATTTACAGATGACACAAACGTTAAGAGCATCTGTAAACCAGAAAGCCAGCCAAACTCAACAGGTACTGGATCTGCTGGCACCATGTCTTGGGCTTCTAGCTTCCAGAACTATTGGGCATAATGGCTGTTGTCTATGCCTCCTCATCTATGGTATTTTGCTACAGATGTTCAAGATGACTGAGACCTACCTATAACAGAAGTTACCAGTTTCCTATATTAGTCAGTTTTCTGCTCATTGACCAAATACCTGACAGAAACAACGTAGGGGAGAAAGACTTAAAGGACTTATTCACCCTTGATTTCAGATCAGTGTGGTGGAGAAGGCATGGGGGGAGGAGCTTACTGGTGGGCCAATAGGAAGCATAGTGTGACATTAAGGGGGGGAGCAGGGCAAGATAGAGTCCCCCAAGACATGCCCCTACCAGGCCCCACTTTCCACAATTTCAACACACTTTTCCAAGTCATCCACTTCAAATTTGAACACATCCATGGATTAAATAGTATATCATGTCCAAGTCTTCCAGATCAAATTCTCCCTGGAAACAACCTCAAAGACACACCCAGAGGCTGCCTTCACCAATTGCCCCAGCCTCTCAAGCCCAACCAAGTTGATGATGGAAATCATCAGCTCTCCTAAGGAACAATTTGAGAAATTCTAATCTACCAGATGACACCAAAATCCTAAAACCAAAAAAAGGAGACAATGATCAGAAATAGCAGAGCTCACAACAAATTCCAGGCTAGTTAATGCCATTTAATACAGTAACACATAAATGACAGAGCTAGTGAACAAGTTCACTAATAAAGATCATGTTCACAACTTTTTAAAACTATCAGTAATCATCTGGCTTGAGTAATACTTCATTAAGAAAAGCCATAGCCATTAGAGTCTGTAAGTAACTACAGATTAATCTGGGTTTCAACAGTCTTGGCTCTCACTCTGGACAGCAACCCAGTTAAGACTGTCTGCTGATGTCTATGACACATTAATTATTTTCTGTTTATTCACAGTTAATTTTGCACATGGATTTCAACAGAACATGGTGAATTCTGCTGGACAGGAGTGAGGGTTGGGAACACAGAGATGAATTTGAATCCTCATTCTCCAAGTATTACCTTCCCTAGCTGTGCCTCATTTCCTCATATGTAAAGTGGGGATATTTCTTACTTTATTAGATTGTGTCAAAATGAGTTCATATGAAAATACTTAACAAATGATGGGCGTGAGAGTGATTGACGAACGCTGTTATTTTATGATTTTCAGGTCAGAAGTTTATCATTTTTGTCCTTTTGTGTATAACTGCACTCTTTATCCTCAGAATATATACAGACACTGAAATGCCAAGATAACCAGCACATTTCTGCACACATACTGGTATTTACTCACCAGTCATTTACAAATCATTTGGCTTTCAAGTGAAAATCCTCGGGAAGGGCTATTATTACACACGAATGTCTGAAGGCCTCCTTTCATACCTTGTCATAGTTGTACTTCTGAGGAGAGCTGTGCAAATGCCAGGGAAGCCAAGCGGCCATTTCATGCTCATGGGTGCTTTGCAAGAGTTCCTGGTGACTGTCCTTTTAATGAAAGGTAGGGCGAAGGAGGAAAAGGTGCACATTTTCTGTATCACTTAAGCGCCTTCAATGCCTCAACAGGATCCCAATGCCATTCTCAGGACTGCCTGAGTCACAAAGAGTCTTCCAATAGCTGGCCAGTGGGAAGAAGTCAGGGCTGCATTGTAATTTGTGGTTAACAAGCAGCAGGCTTACAGAATAGGAGGCTGGTCTCGACCTTCCTTAGCTAACTGCTTAGTTAGCAGTGAGGGATAAGGTTTATTGTAGATACTGCAAGGTGTTTTTCCCCAATGTCCTGTCTTGCTGCCTTCTCCAGTTTATTTGAGGGGCTTGTGGGGCTTACAGAAAGAAAAGGGATGAGGATGAATAAGGGAAGGAGAAAGTGGAAGAGAGAGAGAAGGAAATGTAGGAGAAAGAAGAGGGAGGTGAGGATAAGACAAGATGGAAAGAAAAGAAGGGAGGGAGGAAGAAGAGTAAGGGACTGAGGGAAGGAGGGAGGGAAGGAGGGACAGAGGGAGGGAAAGAGGGACAGAGGGAGGGAAGGAGGGACAGAGGGAGGGAAGGAGGGACAGAGAGAGGGAAGGAGGGACAGAGGGAGGGAAGGAGGGACAGAGGGAAGGAGACTAGTTTTCCTGCTCTCAGCATTCCTTAGTTGCCTGTAACTCTTTGCCTAGGTTGAGGCCTCATGGCCATTTCTCCTCCATGTTAGCATTTTTATTGGTGGTGCCTTTTTCCTGGTCTTGTTTGGGCAGCAATATTAATGAGACTTCATAAAGTGTGGCTTCTCTGAAATTCAAAAAGACAAATTCTGAGGTCAAAATTCCCATTTCTCTGAGTCTTACAATGTTTCCGTCCACACTTCCACAATGCTCCCTAGCCTTAGGTGCAGGAGTTGTGTTGTCACTTGGGACTCCACATTTTGTTCAGTTTTGGTTTTCTATTAATAGTCTCCAAATATTGCAATGAGAAGTTTCCTTGTTGAGGACTGAGGACCATACTTATCTGTGAGTATAAGGTTCAACATGTATGGACTGTTGCTGGGGGTTGTGCTGTTTTGGTAAAGTGATGGTGTTAAGTTCTCCTCTAAGCTCTTTGACTTCACTACCCTGGATAGTTGGCTAGGTTTCCAATATCAGACATAATTACCTTTGTGTTGAGTGTGCCCTAAGTACGACTTTAGAGAGTTTTTGGTTACTGCCAAGCTATGCATGCCACTACTGCCCCCTTACGGTTATGGTGCTGTGCTGGTGGCTGTTGTAATTCACAAGTATCAGAGCTAGGTAGGACTGTTTGCTGCTTCCCTCCTCTGTAATCTTTCATGGAACCTTCTGACATCAGGAAAGCTAGTTCTTAGGCAGGAGGCATTCAAGTCATTTCCAGTTCAGGGGCCTCTGAGCCCTGTGCCTGAAGTGCATGCAGTCATCAGCAAAATGGGGTACCTTCCACTTCAGGGCGGGGGCAACCAAAGGTAATAGCAATAGCCTATAATGTTTTGGGAGTACCTTGTACTGCCTTCACAAAGAATGCAAAAGAGGGTTTCCCATGCCTGGTGTTGAATTTTTTGTTAGATAACCTTCAGCTCTTGGGGGAGCATTGTCAATCTAGATGGGAAATTTTCACTTAGACTATGTATGTTTATGTATATATACAGGCTTATACATATTATAGGTATTTTAGGGAGGTAGTTAATAACATGATTCATTATGAATTTTTCAGACATCATTATTATTATTTCACCCTCATAACTTCTTCTGTATTTATCTTCTTCTTAACTATAGCACCTCCCATTTTTCTCATTTCCTCTCCATTTTCCTTGTTTTCTTTTACTCAGTTGTTTTAAAATGCACCAAGTGCCTATCTTCAGGTTTTTGTATGTGGAGAGCTAGGTGGATATGAATCATACCCTACACTTTGTCTTATCACCAGAAAGAATATGAGGACTAACTAACCTCTTCTTGTTACTCAGAAGTCCTGTTTATGATGCCTCTAGTAGGTTTCTCACCACAATTTAATCCTTTCTCTATTTGTGGAAAGTGACTTCCCCCAAGACACCATCTGCCTACTAACTATGTTGATACACTGGCCACTGTCCTGGTATCTCGTGTTTCAGGACTGTCCCTGAAGTGTGCCTAAGGGAACACAAACAATACCCAGGACCCAGGATGATGATTATACAGGAAGTAGACAGAGATCAAGGCAAAAAGCAAGATTGTGGAAGTCTCATCTTTCTTTAAAATCAATCATACTTTATCTTAAAAATTAAAAACCACCAGGAGAGATTAAACCAAAGCTTGGTTCATTTGAATGAGGAAATCATATTTTGTATCCCATACTGTGAAATAACTGTGATCTTTGAAGAACATATCCCACCTTGATCTGTGGCTTCTCCGCCTCTATTCTCAAGGAAGCCAGAGCAGCCTATTCTCTACAGTAAGAAGTCAGCTGTTACTTTAACACCTACAACCTGCTAATCATTGTACTAGACAATGCTCTTTCATAGGTCATATAACTTTCATTACAGCCCCATGTGTTGCTATTTGTTCCCTATTAAAGATGGAAAAAATTAAAGTTTGGAGATTTAAAATCATTTCTTCCCAAGGCCTCAAAACTGATGAAGTGGAAATGATATTTAAACTCAGCTCTGAGGATCTTCAAAGCTCATTTCTTACAGGGCGACTTTCTGTTAATAAGCTGCAGCCGCAGATGCATCCTCCTTTTTTATCTTCTTCAAATATCCTTGAGGGAAAAGGAAGCAGAAGAAAAATAATGTTCCCTTGCCAAAAGGGAACCATAGGTTGGTAGGCATTCATTGATTTGAGAAAATAGAAGGGTCAGGCAGTGTCTTTGAGCTTGATTTTCATTAAGTCACTGTAACCTAGGAATCTTAGGGATCATTTGAACTCACCTGTGGGGTACAGGTACAGAGAACAGAACACAGAAATGAGCTTTGGTACTCGGCAAGGTCATAGTGGAGATGCAGGCAATGTCTTTCCAGGAGAAGGAGGCTCTTCTGTCAGGCTTGGGGATCCCATGTCACCATCAGTAAATTAAAAGTGATTTTGAAAACTCAAGAAACAAAAGCAACAAATTCAGTCTAGTAGTGTTTTTAAAAGATGTGGAAGGCAGGGGATTGTAGAGAAAGCAAGTAGGAGAGACTCACTGAGGTGAATTTGGTACCTTTAAGTGTTTTAGGATCTTCCAAGGCATGCCTTGGACTGGTAATTCTTAGATCAGGCTGGTATATCAAAATCAACACAGATTACTTGGAAAAGCACAGATTAGGTAATTTGGTTCCTATATTTTTGTCATTCAGTTTATCTGAGAATTCCTAACCTGTTCATGGCTGATATTTTTTGGCAAGGTACAGGGACCGTCCTCTGAGCACTATAAACTCCTAAACTATTCATATTTAGCCTGGAAGAATGGATGGGTGGATGGACAGCTCTGGTCATAATGAACTAACTGGTGAGGGTTCACTGACTAGTCTTCCATATCATCACTTGACATGGTCATTAGGGGACAGCTCATCACCGTGCCTTCATTTTACAACAAGGGCCAACTGAACCAGTCAGTCTGGCCATTCATCTCTTTGCTTTCAGCTCCCTAGAAGCCTTTAGTCTCAGTACCCTTGGATCAAGGAGAGAAAACAAGCTGAGGATATGTGTATCCACTTGCTAAATCATACTGAAGGTCCATCTGGGTGAATTAACAGTGGCACACAAGGCAGTTGGTGCTTCTGAAATTCTGTAATTTTACCTGTATGTAGTTGGAAAGATACCCCCCAAACATTTCCTCAACCAGATAGTCCTCATCTCATGGAAACAACCACGCAGAAGCCCCCAACTTCCCGGGAACTGAGGGTCTCCCAACATTTTAGTGACCTTCTATTTCATTCTTATTCACATGAACCCACATCTAATTTCTCTTTTGAGAGGATAATTACAACTGTTGTTCTCTCCAAAAAAATATTAGAAAAGCAAGTGAGTTACCATCTGACCTAGTTAGGTATGCAACTTCTAAAATGTGCATGGGCTCCTTCAAAGAGAAAAGCTGAGTTATTTCAGACATTGAAACTGTAATAACACAATGGTGCATGGGTCTAATGAGTTTTTATCAAATTAATTATTTCTGAAAGGATAAATTTTTATGCTCAGAAAAAAAAATCACTCCAGTTTTTCTGCATCTTGATCGTTGTAACCAATTTTAAAGATCACATTGTGCGGGTTCCATACACTCTGTAAGTCTCTTCAGCTGCCCCAGTCAGAAGCAATAACATTTACATGTGTCCTAGCCTTCACAGCCTCCCAATGTCTTCTTACCCTGAATGATTAAAGTTAGTTGGATGAACTAGCTTTCAGAATTCTCACAGTTTTAATATCAGCACTTCAGTAAGGCAGCTGTGGGCAAGGAGGACACCTGAGCTCTTCCAAGTGGGAAACACCTGAAATAATCGTCCACCTCCAGTCACACCCCCACCTCCACCTTGATCAATGGGCACATGACAGTTTGTATACCACAAAATTTTTTTCTTGGGTCAGTAATGAGCTTTAATTTCCCATCAGTTTCCATCTAGCTCCTTGCCATTTAGCCAAATCTTCATGCTTGGTTACATTACATTTCAACTTAACAAAGCTAAAATACCATTTGAAGACACCACACTGTAATGGCTGGTCCTTTGGATGCCTATCCTTGCATTGCCAACTACCAGCATGTGACTCCAGTTACATGGTAAACATTATTACCATGCCTTGATCAAATATCTTAGATCTTTAGTCTTGGGATCTGAAATTTCAGCATGTTTCAGACTCTTAGAGGGTAGACTAGAAATTGTGTGGCTGACCTCCAACCTGAGAGTTTCTGAGTCAGTAAATCCAGCCTGAGAATTTGCACTTCCCACAAGTTCCCAAGATAGGCTGTGCTGCTGTTGTGGGACACACTTAGAGAAATATCATCTTACAAGTGCCGACTTCAACACCAAATTAAATGGAGAGAAACTCAAAGTCATTCCACTAAAATCAGAAACAAGACAGGGTTGTCCACTCTCAATATCTCTTCAATACAGTACTTGAAGTTTAGCTGGAGCATTAAGACAACTTAAGGAAATCAAGGTGATACAAATTGAAAAAGAAGAAGTCAAAGGATCATTATTTGTAGATGATATGACAGTATATATAAATGACTCTAAAAATTCACTGGGGAACACCTACACCTGATAAACATTTTCAGAAAAGTAGCTAAATACAAAATTAACTCACAAAAACCAGTAGCCCTTCTATATACAAATGACAAAAGTACTGAAAAGAAAATCATGGAAACAACACTTTTAACAATAGCCTAAAATAATATAAAATATCTTCGTGTAACTCTACTGGAGCAAGTGAAAGTCTTTTATAATAAAAACTACAAGTCTTTGAAGAAAAAATGAAAGATGAAAATATCTCCCATGCTCATGAATCAGTAAAATTAACATACTAAAAATGACCATCCTCAAAAGCAATCTACAGATTCAATGCAATCACAATCAAAATTCCAACACAATTCTTCACAGACCTTGAAAGGAAAGTTCTCAACTTCATGTGGAAAATTTTTTTTAATACAGGATAGCTAATAATAATAAGTTCAGGATAAACAATCCTAAACAATAAAAGAAATGCTGCAGGTATCCACCATTCCTGATTTCAAGTTGTACTGTGGACCCATAGCAATAAATAAAACAGCATGTTATTGCATAAAAACAGACATGTTGATCCATGGAATCGAACTGAAGACCCAGACATTACTCCACACATGTATGGATGTCTGATTTTTGATTTTGAAAAAAACCCAGAATACATGCTGGAAAATACACAACATCTTCAACAAATAGCGCTTGTAAAACTGGATGTCTGCATGGAGAAGAATTCAAACACATCCGTACTCATCACCCTGCACAAAACTCAAGTTCAAGTGGATCAAAGACCTCACCATAAAACCAGATACACTGAACCTGTTAAAAGAAACAGTGAGATTTTTTTTTCAAAGATGGCCTTAAGATCACTGGCACTGGAGAAAACTTTCTGAGCAGAACACTGATAGAGCAAGCACTAAGATGAAAGATTATTGAATGGGACCTCATGAAACTGAAGCTTACGTAAGGTAAAGCACACCATCATTCAGGCAAAGTGCCAACCTACAGAATGGTAAAAGATTTTTTTTACAAACTCCACACCCAATAGAGGACTAATATCCACAATATATAAAGAATTCAAAAAACTAGATATCAGAAATCAAGTAATCCACTTAAAAATGGAGAATAGATCTGAACAGTTTTCTCAATAGAGGAAACTCATATTTAAAGAAATGTTCAACATGCTTAGCCACCAGGAAAATGCAAATCAAAACTACATTGAGATTCCATCTTACACCTGTTAGAATGGCTAACATCAACAACACAGGTGGGAGATCGTGCTGTGAAGGCTGTGGAGCAAGGGGAACACTCCTCCATTCCTGGTGGGACTGTAAACTTGTACAACCACTATGGAAATCAACATGGTAGGTCCTCAGGACGTTGAAAATAGATCTCCCACAAGTTTCAACTCTACCACTCTTGGTCATACATCCAATGAATGCTCTATCATAAGGACACTTCCTCAACCATGTTCATTGTGGCTTTATTCATAATAGCCAGACACTGGAAACAACCTATATGTCTCTCAACAAAAGAATGGATAGAGAAAATGTAGTGTATTTACACAATGGAATATTACTCAGCTGTAAAAAAAAAAAAAGAATGAATGAATGGAACTAGAAAAATCATGAGTGAGGTAACCCAGGCCCAGAAAGAGAAATATTGTATGTATTCACTTATAAGTGGATAATAGCTGTTAAGTAAGAGATAACCAATCTATAATCTATAGACCCACAGAGATTAGGTATAGAAGAAGGGTCAAGAGGGGACAAATAGATCTCCTTGGGGAGGGAAAACAGATTGGAGACAGGTAGGGACAAGAGCAGGAGGATCAGATGGGGAGGGAGAAAAATAGAGAGGGTAGAGGGAGATAATGTAGGGAAAGACACCTAGAAACGAGGGGCATTTGAGGGATGATATGAAAACCCAGTATAGTGGAAACTTTCTAAATTATATAAATATCATCTTGATGAAATCTCCTAGTAATGGGGATATGGAGTCTCATTTAGCCATCTCTTGTTACCAATTGAGGCTTCCAGTGGTAGGACAAGGTTGCATTCGATAGAATTGTTGGTCAAGAGGTTCCCATGGAAATCCTCAAACAACACAGGCTGTTGTTAAGACAATGTGTTGCTCTCTGCAAACTCAGAACAGTGCCCCAATGCCAAAGACAACACCCACACAACTCACTGAACATGGAGAACTTGCTGCCTACATGGAGCTTTCACCCCTACACTCTAGTGTGGGAAGGTAATCTGCAGGCTACCAAAAGAGAAACTTAAATATCAACTGGCCATAAAACCTTTGACCTACCATCTGTCTTGCCTGCAAAATATGCCAGGGCAATGGAGGGACAAATTCTGTCAACTAATGCCTGATTTGACTTAAGGCTCACAGTATGAGACAGAACCCATACCTGACACTGTCTGGGTAACCAAGAACCAGAGACTAAATAGCCCAAAGACCTAGGGTAAAGCCAAACACTTTATTTTATTTTGTCACATTTGGTTGCTATCTCT
>CAJQZJ010032004.1:3154070-3179720 GCA_907164525.1 Lophiomys imhausi | reverse complement strand
GGGGCTAGCCCCCCCCCCCCCCGGGAACGCTCACAGCTCCCAAGGGACTGTTAAAAGTCCCAGGGCAAGGCTCTCCCCATCTCTCACAGACACGGAGGCCACTAAACCGGGGACTCGGGAACTCCCATTTGGAGAGGCGCCTGGTAAGATCGATCCCAACTTACAGCAGACAGAATCAGGGTCCACTTGGCCATAGATCGCTGGCCTATTGGGCTCCCCACACATCAGGCTGAACTTATACCCACTTAGAAAAGGTTGCGAGATAGTGGAAGCCTTAGCAAGGAACAAACAGGGGGCTCAGCGGGTGGTCCGCAGCAGCCGCTTGTAAAGCGGAGGGCGGGAGGTTCCGAGAGAGCGCAGGAAGCAGGGAACACAAAAGCAGGCGGGAGCGGCCAAATCTCCCACACTCAGGATAGCACAGCTGGGGAGAGAGCACTGCTGGCAGGGCCAAATTCCCGCCAGTCCACGGCAGGTCATCTAGGGAGAGAGACAGGCGTGGGTGGGACCAGGGGTCCGTGCACCCACGGCGGAGCTGCTGGGACGAGAGGTGCACTCAGGCAGCCGGAGGATCTGGGGCTTGGGGTACCCACGGGACCGTGGCGGCGCAGACAAGAAGGGAATTAGACACAGGGTCCAGCCCTGTGGCGAGAAGACTAGAGAGAAACCAGAAATCGGGACCATAGCTGTATCCTGGAAAATCCAGACATATCAGGTGTGGAGCCAGACCCTGTCAGCCTCCGGGACAACAAACAAAGCCCACAGAATCTGTGCCTGGGCAAACAGGCCCATACCATCAGAACCATTACAGGCTGATAACTCAGAGTGCAACATAGAGAAGTCTGAATTGGGAGCAGTGAAACAATCCTGGTTCATTACTCACAACCTGGGAATACGCTGCACCAGATCACAGTGCCTCTGGCCATTAAAATCACAGTGACCTTGAAATCCCCCTGTAAGCAACGACAGATAGCCAAGTAACTCGTCCCCTGCACCAAATCATCCACTGTGGTTCCAAACACAGAAAACAGACAGCTAAATGCATCCAATGGTGAAAGGTCAAAAAAAAAATAGAAATCAAGGAATTATGACTGCAACAAAGCAGAACCACCCTAGCTCATCCAATTCGGATGACCACACACCAACAGAAACACATGAAAACATTGACAACTCTGCAGTATGGAAAGTGATAGAGTCCCTGCAAGAAGAACTTAAATCTATGAAGGAATTCAAGGAAACCACAATTCTACAAATCAAAACAAGGAACAACACCATTAAAGAGCTCCAAGCCAAGGTGACAGAGCTTGAACAGGAAAAGGAAAAGGCCATGAAAGATTTTCATACAAAAAAAAGCAAGCTGGAGAAGGAAATGTGCAAAACGAACAAAACCATACAAGACATGAAAATAGAAATAGAAACAATAAAGAAAACACAGTCAGAGTTAAAAGAGGAAGTGGAGAACCAAGGAAAGAGAACAGGAACTACGGATGTGAGTATCAACAATAGGATGCAAGAGATGGAAGACAGGATCTCAGGCATGGAAGATTCAGTGGAAGAAATCAGTACATCATCCAAAGAAAATGAGAAGGCTAAAAAATCTCTCACCCACAACATCCAAGAAATCAAGGACTCATTGAAAAGACGGAACCTAAGAATTATAGGTATAGAGGAAAGAGAAGACTCCCGACTCCAAGGTCCAGGAAATATCTTCAACAAAATCATAGAGGAAAACTTCCCAAACCTGAAAAAAGAGATGCCAATAAAAATCCAAGAGGCATACAGAACACCAAACAGATTAGACCAGAAAAGAAACTCCTCTCGCCACATAATAATTGAAACCCCAAATGTACAGAACAAAGAAAGAATATTAAAAGCTGTAAGAGAAAAAGGTCAAGTCACATACAATGGCAGACCCATCAGAATTACACCTGACTTCTCCCCAGAAACGATAAAAGCTAGAAGGGCCTGGTCAGATATACTACAAGTCCTAAGAGATCATAGATGCCCAGCCAGACTACTTTACCCAGCAAAACTCTCTATCAACATAGATGGAGAAAACAAGATATTCCATGACAAAATTAAATTTAAACAATATCTACCCACAAACCCAGCCCTACAGAAAATCCTAGAAGGAAAATCCCAACCCAGAGAAGAAAACTCCACCCAAGAAAACAAAGGGAATAGAAAACCCATTAGCAACTAAATCAAAAGAGGAACAGAACCACCGCCTATACCAAACTAATGGGAAATAACAACCCCAGGTCACTAATATCCATCAACATCAATGGACTCAACTCCCCAATAAAAAGACATAGGTTTACAGAGTGGATCCGCAAGCAAGACCCTTCCATATGCTGTATACAAGAGACACATCTAACTACAAAAGATAGACACTGCCTCAGAGTAAAGGGTTGGGAAAAGGTTTTCCAAGCAAATGGACCCAGGAAGCAAGCTGGAGTAGCCATCCTAATATCAAACAAAACAGACTTCCAACTGAAGTTAATGAAGAAAGACAAAGAAGGGCACTATATACTCATTAAAGGGAATATTCATCAAGAGGAAATTTCAATACTGAACATCTATGCCCCAAATACAAAGGCACCTACTTTCGTAAAAGAAACACTTCTAAAACTTAAAGCGCACGTCGATCACAACACATTAGTAGTGGGAGACTTCAACACCCCACTCACAACAAAGGACAGATCATCAAGACAGAAGACAAACAGAGAAATATTGAGTCTAATAGAGATCATGAAACAAATGGACCTAACAGATATCTACAGAACGTTTCACCCAAACACAAAGGAATACACCTTTTTCTCAGCACCCCACGGAACCTTCTCCAAAATCGACCACATAATTGGTCACAAAGATAGTCTCAGTAGATACAAGAAAATTGAAATAACACCTTGTATCTTATCAGACCACCACGGAATAAAGCTGGTCTTCAACAGTAAAAGAATCAACAGAAAGCCTACACACACATGGAAATTGAACAGCTCCTTACTGGATGACCACTGGGTCAGGGAAGAAATAAGGAAGGAAATCAAAGACTTCTTAAAATCCAACGACAATGAAGACACAACATACCCAAACCTATGGGATACATTGAAAGCTGTGCTACGAGGAAAGTTCATAGCACTAAGTGCTTTCAAAAAGAAAATTGTGACAGCTCATATTAGTGAACTAACAGCTAAGCTGGGTGAATTGGAAAAAAAAGAAACAAACACTCCCAAGAAGAGCAGAAGACAGGAAATCATCAAACTTAGAGCTGAAATCAACAACTTAGAATCAAAAAGAACTATACAAAGAATCAACGAAACCAAGAGTTGGTTCTTTGAGAAAATCAACAAAATAGACAGTCCCCTAGCCAAATTAACTAAAAGGCAAAGGGAAAGAACACAAATCAACAAAATCAGAAATGAAAAGGGAGAAATAACAACAGACATTGAGGAGATCCAGAAAATATTCGGACATTACTTTAAAAATCTATATTCCACTAAATTTGAAAACCTAAGCGAAATGGACAATTTCCTCGATAAATTCCACCTACCAAAACTAAATCAAAATCAGATTAACAGCTTAAACAGCCCAATAACACCTAAGGAAATAGAAACAGTCATTAATAATCTCCCAACCAAAAAAAGCCCAGGGCCAGATGGCTTTAGCACGGAATTCTACCGGACCTTCAAAGAGGAACTAACACCATTACTTTTCAAACTCTTCCACCACATAGAAACAGAAAGAACACTGCCAAACTCATTCTATGAGGCCACTGTCATTCTGATTCCTAAACCACACAAAGACCCAACAAAGAAAGAGAACTTCAGACCAATCTCCCTCATGAACATAGATGCAAAAATACTTAATAAAATACTAGCAAACCGAATTCAAGAACACATCAAAAGTATCATACACCATGATCAAGTAGGCTTCATCCCTGGAATGCAGGGATGGTTCAATATACGAAAGTCTATCAATGTAATTCACCACATAAACAAGATGAAAGAAAAAAACCACATGATAATCTCGCTAGATGCAGAAAAAGCATTTGACAAAATCCAACACCCCTTCATGCTAAAAGTTCTGGAGAGAACGGGCATACAAGGACCATACCTAGAAATAATAAAGGCAATATAGAGCAAGCCAGTAGCCAACATCAAATTAAATGGAGAGAAGCTTGAAGCATTTCCTCTAAACTCAGGGACAAGACAAGGATGTCCACTTTCACCATATCTCTTCAATATAGTACTTGAAGTCCTTGCTAGAGCAATAAGACAACTAAAGGAGATCAAAGGGATAAAAATTGGAAATGAAGAAGTCAAATTATCCCTATTCGCAGATGATATGTTAGTATACATAAGCGACCCCAAAAACTCCACCAAAGAACTCTTACAGCTGATAAACAACTTCAGCAAGGTGGCTGGATACAAAATTAACTCAAAAAAATCAGAAGCCCTTCTTTATACAACAAACAAATATACCGAAAAAGAAATAAGGGAAACAACTCCCTTCACAATAGCCACAAACAACATAAAATACCTGGGAGTAACTCTAACCAAGCATGTAAAGGACCTATATAACAAGAACTTCAAGCCCCTGAAGAAAGAAATGGAAGAGGCCTTTAGAAGATGGAAAGATCTCCCATGCTCATGGATAGGTAAGATCAACATAATAAAAATGGCTATCCTACCAAAAGCAATATATAGATTTAATGCAATTCCTATCAAAATACCAACACAATTCTTTATAGACCTGGAAAAAGCTAGTCTCAACTTCATATGGAACAACAAAAAGCCCAGAATAGCTAAATCAATCCTGTCCAATGAAAAAACATCTGGAGGTATCACCATCCCAGATTTCAAGCTGTACTACAGAGCAACAGTAATAAAAACAGCATGGTACTGGTATAGAAACAGACCAGTGGATCAATGGAATCGAATTGAAGACCCAAACATGGATCCACACACCTATGGCCAACTAATCTTTGACAAAGAAGCCAAAAACGCACAATGGAAGAAGGACAGCATCTTCAACAAATGGTGCTGGTCCAACTGGATGTCCACTTGCAAAAGAATGAAATTAGACCCATACCTATCACCTTGTACAAAACTTAATTCCAAGTGGATCAAAGACCTTAACATAAGGCCGGCCACACTAAAGATACTAGAAGAAAAAGTAGGAGAAACCCTCGAACTCATTGGCACAGGTGACAACTTCCTGAACAGAACACCAACAGCTCAGGACCTGAGATCAACAATCAATAAATGGGACCTCATGAAACTGAAAAGTTTCTGTAAAGCAAAGGATAACGCTTTGTATGTTGTCAGAAGGCCAAATTTGCTTCAGGAGAAGTACTACCTAGCCCCCCCAGAAAAAAAAAAAAGAGGGCAATTGTCCTAGGGTTGGGATTGGGGCAGGGCTCTGTTCTTATCGTTCCAGGAGAATCGAAGTGTCCATTAGGGGAGCCTGGGGACGGCGGACAGCGGAATCCTCAGCAGAGAGCAGAATTAGGCACCAAGGAGGATGAGTGACCCAGTTGATTCTGCCTGGCAGACTTCCTCAATAGCTGTCTCCATCGGGGGCCTGCAACCACCACTGCAATCCAGTGTCGCTGGGACCATTCAGCTCTACACAATGCCCCGGCCGGAACCTCAGTGAAGCCTGCAAGATCAGCTTCTGCCTACAAACCCCTTAGGTCATCTAAACAGCTGAGAACAGAAGGACTGAACATAAAAGGATTGTACTAACATTTTTAATCATTTTTCCCATTTGGGTTGGGGCCCCAAACAGGTCTACTACGACCCAAATCAGCAGGAAGTCACTTTAAGAGAGCGACGTCCCATGCCCAGAGGGTGGGGGAGGGTGTTTCTCCGCCCTTCTTTTTGGTTATTTGAAGGTTAACTGAAAACTCTGTTATGTAGGGGAAGAGACTACAAGCTGATAAATGATCCTGTCTTAATGGGTTTTGGAGATTAGCCCCAGGGAATTCCTACTTTTCCTTCTCTGTATCCTTCTTCCTCTCCTATGTAGGAGTGCATGGGCTTGAGAAAAATGAGATATAGTCATAGCACAGGAAGGTCCAAGAAGAAGGGGCAGATTATTGAATATGCCCTTATACCTTTGTATATTGATACAAAATTAGTAGGTTATTTGGCTAAAGTGGTATTGACCATTGTTTATTGTGCAAAAATAAGATTGTATTGGATTACATCGGTATTGATCTTTGTATATTGATACAAAATTAAGATTATAGTTGGCCACAATGGTATTGACCTTTGCATATGGACGTAATATTAAGATTATATTGGGCTACATAGGCATTGATCTTGGTATATTGATACATAATTAAGAGTATATTTAACCACAATTGAATAGATCTTTGTATATTGATACAAATTTAAAGATAATGCTTCCCAATGGTATCATACCTAGAGATACTTAAAAATAAAATGTGAAGCTCTGACCACTTGATACCAACCGTCTAAAACGGTCTAGGATAGTTAAAACATACTCCTAGTCATGCAAACATGTCTCTTTGTTAGCTACTATGACAGTCTATCACAGATATTCTTTAAACTACCCAGTAATCAAGTTGCTAAGAGACAAGCAACATTTGCTTATCTAAATACAAGAGATGGTTAGGGCATCTTCAAAAACCCCTAGAGATCTGCAGAATATGGCATTCAAAGATGTTATCTTAAATCAAGATTTTTTTTTGATATCGAGACATATCAGCGCCTGACAGCACCCCCTATTCTACTCCAAGTAGAAGATAAGCATCGAAGAACCTCCACTGTAAGATGGTTGATTTAGTGGCAAGCCTTTTTCTTGGCATGAAAAAACCCCTTGCACCAACTGCAGACAGACTGCTGTCCAAAAAGGACAAAACTTGGTAGCAGGGAAGTCGACAGCCTAACTCTGCCAAGACAGGGTAGGTAAGTCCTTCATAATCCCTGCTCTACAACAAATGTCTGTCAGAGAAACAGGACCCAGAGGCTGAAGATTGATGCTGGAATGTATGGAGAGAAAATGGGAACTGTCCAGGCAGTTACTGGTATGTTCTTTCTTAGTTTTGGAAGCTGCAGGCTCTGCACTTCCTATATAAGCAAATATATTTATCCCTCTCAGGTCTCTGAGGTGGTTGAAGAATAGACAGATAGAATCTTATAGTTAAATTTTGAACTGTTTAGGAATCAAGAGGGTGTTATAGATCTAAGAAGATACTCTTAAAAGTGTGTTGCAAGATAGTATGAATGTTGAGTCACATATAGACCTTTAAACTCATGGAGTTGGGTAGATAGTAGAATGTTAAAGTCAGGGGCCAAATAGGTATAAACTGAACATTGGGAAGGTATACTGGGCCAATTTAATCTCATAAATGTGGCATAATTATATCTATTGTTTTGTATAATACTTACTGTTATAAGAGAAGGAACCAGCTGTTGGACTGAAAGGGGAAACCTCTGGAGGGAAGAGGGTGGAAGGGCGGGTTGGCAAGGGGGAATAGGGAGGGGTTTGTTACTGAGATGTAACTTGAAGAAAAAAAAAATAAAGTATTTATAAAAAAATAAATAAATAAATAAAAAAGAAGTACTGGCTACATTTCTTTTAAAAATTTATTTTTTGTATATGTGTATATGTATGTATGAGGGTATGTGTGCCAGGGGGTTTGTTTATATGCATGTGGTAGATGTATATATGTCTTTGTGGGGAGTCACACCTTTGTTCATGGAGATCAGAGGAAGGCACTGCTATACTCTTGTGATCAAGGTCTGTTTCTGAACCTGATGGGCACATTCTTTTAAACTAGGCTGGAAGCTAGCAAGCTGCATCAATCTTTCTTTCTCTGCCATTTACAGCACTGGGTTAAAGGAATGTGTGGAGCAGTACCATGTTTGTTACATGGGTGCTAGGACCCAAACCCCACATATGTATGCCTATGTGGGTGTACATATGTGCATACCTGGCACACACATGTAGAGGCCACAACAGATTTGGTGAGTGTTGCTCTTTGCCTTATTGCTTTAAGATCAGGGTCCCTCAGGGAACTGTAAGCTAAGGTAGCTATAAAAAAAGAAAAGAAGCTTTTGGAATCTGTCTGTCTCCACACCTCAGTGCTGGGGCTATAGGACTGTACAGCCATGTTACTGTTTTATGTGGCTACTGAGGGTTTGAATTCATGTCCTAATGCTCACAGAGTAGATGCCCTTTCCCACTGAGCTATCTACACAGCCCCAACAATAGCTTTTAAATTAAGTCTTAGTAGTTTCCCATGTAACATAAGGACTGAAAAGGTAAGAAATGATGTCATGCCCTCCCCTCACTAATTTTTCTTTTAAAAACAGACTCTAGAGGTGGTGATGGAGAGCAGATATGATCATAATACATTGAATAATGCATCTGTAGCCAGAAAAAAAATATCAGTACAAAACTGTCCATAGTTTAGATCTTACATGTGGTAATTACCACGAAGTTCTTATATTAGCATACAACTGTATAGACAAGTAGGCTGTCCTTCCTACCTTAAACGCATTATATAGTGACTTACTAGTACATGTAGTAACTCAAGATGGATCAAAATCATCTGAAAAGTAAATATATATATAAAAACACATTGTACAAATGTATAAACATTTCAACAAGTAAATGAAATGCATTGTTATAAAGAAGACTCTGTTGTGGAGAAACTTGAGGCTCACACTAGTTTCCAGCTGTTCCCATGGAGATGGGAAAGGACAGTGTATCTTCCCAGTCCAGGCACAGCATACTTCATTTGTTTGTGGTCTGCCTCTTGGAAGAAGTGGACACATTGTAGTACTGACCCCGTGTCTTAACGTGTGGTCCCCAGCATAGTCACTGTATATGGAAGGTAAACACTTCGCTGAGGACAGATTAATTTCTCAGGAGCATTTCCAAATGTGAGGCAGAAGCTCCTTCTCTCTAGTATTGCAGCAAAGGACTGGAATCTCACGCCTGAGGGTACAGGATAGCCTCAGGTTTCCAATGGACTTGAACAAGAATCACCAAGTAGCAGTAGAGTGAAGTCCTTAGCAGATGGATTTTGGATTCAGAAGCCATCAACCACACCTCCACTTCAGCACTTCAGTTTTGTCTCCAAAGGCATGAAATGCCAGAAGGGAGACAAAGGTATTCTCACTCCGAATTATTTTGTTGCGGTTTTGTAGGCAGGGTGTCCCTTGACAGTCCTGCATCTATGTCCTTAGGAAGTAGGGTGTGTTTGTGTGTGTGTGTGTGTGTGTGTGTGTGTGTGTGTGTGTGTGTGTGTTTCAGAATGACTAAAAAGGAAATGAAAGTGGATATGCTTAGCATTTGATGTTTGCCGTTATAACAAGATGAAGAATGCTGAAATGCTGCCTCATACCCAAGGATCAAGTTCGCTCTGTTATTTGTTAATACATGAACTATTTTATGAATACATTAGCTGCGGGGAATATTAAAAAGTCCTATGGGAGATGTGGATAATGTTTCTTTGAAGAAACCCAGTTTCCAGTGTAGGATAGCAGTGAGGTAAAGACCATAGCCTGACTGGTTGCCTTGGTCCCAGTAGTGACACCACTACTGACTAGCTGTCATCTTAACCAAGTTACCGCTCTGAGCCTTAGCTTCCTCACCTATTCAGATCAGATACCACTGGTGATCACCTCTGTGGGATGCAAGGTTGAGCAGATGAGCATGCATCTAAAGTACTTGGAGAATGAATGCAGAACGTGCTAGTTAAGTGCTAGCCATGACATTTATGACCAAACCCTGTGCTGTACGTTTTCTCTAGCTCTGTGCAAACCCCTTGTGCTAATGGCATTTCAGTTGGCTAATGTCCAACACTGAGACTTCTGGCATAATGATCTATATATAACACGGGATTGCTCCAGAACTACCTTAGGGACTTTGATTAGAAGCAGTCACCAGCACCTGTTTACACAGCGTGATTGGCAGTGAGGCTATGTCGTCCTGACTATACTATGGTATAAATGGGAATCTCAGTTATATTTTGATAGGTATGGATTGGCTTAAGCAAGTATGCCAATAAGAAATGCACTAAAACACATAATTTTCTGTATGCATTTGTGCTAACAGAAGCCACAGAGAAGGAGAATAAAAGGAGGGGGACCATTGATGGCTTCAGTCAATGTTGTTTGAGCTTCTGAGGCATTCAGAGGCTAAGCTCATGCTGAAGCATCATGATGTAGATTGAGAAGTGGATGTAGCATTCCTATAGGAGAGGAGCTCACAGTCAAGGGGGAAAGGCAGAATAGAAAATCAATCAGTGCTGTACAGTGCATTAAGGACCTCTGAACACATTCCCTCAGAATGCACAGGAGTGGCCTGTAATTGTATTTCCTCTCTTGGCCTGGGAAGAGAGGTCTAAAGGTGAGAGAGGATGAACCGAAAGGCAAGTAAGAGCCAGCTTGGCCACAATATGGATGAGGGTATTCTGAGTTATGCTGTGTATAAGAAAATCTCAGAGATATTGGATAACACTGAAGAAACTGGAAGAGGCACTGAAGCAAAGCATTCCTTCCTAGGGATTCTTGAAGGACTGAGAAGTATAAAATGATAGGAAAGACTAAGGGACATTGTGAGTGGGAGGTTCACTTCATGCGTGCAGTGTGGCTATGTAGTCCTGACTATGCAATGGTATAAATGTATTATGTAGATTTCCCCAGGAGAGGAGAGAAGCCAAGAAGCCATAACCAACAATTGAGAATTAATTTTCTGTGCAAAGGGAATAGAGTGGATGTACAGTCCGCTGATACCGCTATTGGTTATCTATGGGAACAGGTTTCAGTGAGCTCTTCTGTGACAATAATATGCACTGCCTAGGTGCCTGGAAAACGCATGCAGTACCCAGCTGCCTGGAAAACAGACTTTGGAGAATAGGTGGCAGGAATGTGGTTGGGCTGGGAGCTGAGCAATGAGTCCCAGACCCAGCCTCACTGGCTCTTGTTGGGGGTATACAATGCTATTATCTAGGGAGCTTTCCATCTGACTCATCTGAGAAGCACCTCCAGAACTATGGTTTAATTTATTGGGGTTTCAACCCAGGGAACAGAGAATTTTTCAAAACTCCCTGCATGACCTAACCTTCAGATGGGGTTGAGAACTCAAACTCTACACCTTTGCTACCTAATACTTACTTATGGGCCAGTAGCAAATCTAGAAGCTGAGTGGAAATGACATGTCTCCTTTTGGTTCAGAATTGGCCTCATGTGTGTGTGCGCATGTGTGTGTGATGTGCAGGAGTCCTTACCCAAGCTGGCATGTACAGAGGTCAGAGGTCAACACTGGATGTCTGCTTCAATTGCTTCTCTACTGCTTTTCTTTTGAAAGTGGGATCTCTTACTGAACTTAAGAGCTGACCACTTCAACTAGACTAGCTGGCCAGCAAGCCTCCAGGACCTAACTGTTGCCACAGTCCAGTCCTGGGCTTGCAGGTAGGTGAACAGCCACTGGGACTGACTTTTATGTGAGTGCTGGGGATCCAAACTTGTATTCTCCCACTTACTCAGCAAGCACTTTACGCACTGAGCCACCATCTCTCTAGCCCCCAGAACCTGTATTGTAACATCATTGGTAGATCCAGATGTACACGGCCATCTGAAAAATACTGACCACAGCTGTGCATCAGGATCACCTAGGGAGCTTATTAAAGATGGATTCTCACTTTGGACTATAGATTATGATCCAGGCAGTACTGGGTAGGGTCTTTAAAGTGGAAATCCTCTCAAGTGCTGATGAGTCTGACACGAAGTTGCAATCATATCCCATTACCCTAGTTGGTGTGGTGTTGCCTGCTTGTAATCACAGCAGTTGAGAATCCCATGATCCTCTGGGCTACCTAGCTGTTGTTTTATTATTGCACAGTAAGTGTGGCTGGGGGAAGGCAGAGGATCCACCTCGTTCAAAAAAAAAAAAGGCCTACTAAGAGCTTTTATTGGAGAGATGTGCAGGCCCTGGTAGTAGAGGAGAGATGCTAAGGTGCAGATGGGGGATCTAAACATGTTCTCCCATACCCACGGGTTGGAACTATAACCTCAAAGTCACAGGTTGATATTTAAAAGGTGGGATTTGGGGAGGTGACTGTGACATGTGTGTTTTACCCTCACAGATCCCCACAGGATTATGGAGTTACACCAGAAAGTGGATCTATTTTAAAAGTAACCCCTCTCTCCCCCTCCTCCATCCTCTCTTTGTGGTTTGCTTTCTCTATTTCATCTTTGTGTTTCATATATGGGGAGGAGGGAAGCAGAGGGTGTGTGTTTGGCATCTCTCCGTGCTTATAAGAATGTCTAGCCAGCTCAGGAATCTCCATGATTCATCTATCCCATTGACCTTCCCCATCTGGCCCAAAGTTGGTGGAAGGTTCTAGGGTTGCTAAAGCGTGAGAGGGAAAATAAGGAAGACAACCAAACACAAATGGCCATGACAGTTAGCCACAGACAGAAAGTATCTATTCTAGTTAGCTGGGGCAGTTTGGTGCTGGGATACACACATGGGAATCCCAGCCTTTTCTTTTTCCTCATCCCACCCTGGTCCACATTTTCATTCTCTGTCCCATAGATTTTCACTAATAGACCATGCAGGCCTCCTGCAGGACCAAATGCATGTAATAGATAAATGAAGAAATGAAAGCATGTGACTCCCTTTGCAATGAATCCTTTCATTCAGAAGGACAATGGTGCCAGTCTCAGCCTCCCCTGGTTCTGGGGCTACTACTGAGTCTGCTTCCATCTCCCTAGAAGTTACATGATATTTTCATTTTCTTTTTGTAGAAAAACTACCTCTTTTAAAGTATATAATTTCCTATGTGGTTCCTGGATAGTACCTTAGCCCCTGAATTCAGAAGTAGAAAAGCTGTGGGGAGAGCTCGCTTTGCCTGGGTTATGGCCTGAGAGGTGAAGGGCACATACTCCCCTCCCTTCCAGCACCTGTGGCTTCCAGCCTCTGTGTTCCTGAGGGCCCCCAGGGGGACCTACCTGCCTGGGACTCTAGGGATGATTGACAGGAAGCCTCTGGGAATACCATCCAACTCTTCTTTTTCTCTGCCTCCAATTACTGAGGGAGGGAGCAGATTGAGAACATATTTAGAAAAGGTTTTCATTGTTGCTTTTAAAAATCTCCTCTGTAATTAGGTACGCCGGGGGTAGTCAACCACGAAAAGCCACAACCACCGCTGTCAAATTCCATAAAACAAAGGAGAAACCAATTAATCAAAACGAAGAAGAGACTGGTTGAGCATGAGCACCTGTCTCAGTCACCCAGGGCCCACTCCCACCCATGCCCACCCCCACCCATGCCCACCCCCACCCATGCAGAAGACTTGAAAATCAGGCCAGTTCCACTCAACTGGAGTGTTTCTGGGCCTGATAGGTCATTGAGCCTTTGCCTTTTGTCCCACAAACCCACCTTATCAACAATAAGGCCAACAATTTTACTGTGCTCTGAATATGACAATTTCAAAACCCAGAAAGAGAAATCAAGGAAACAGTAAGATTCCGAACATGTTTTGAGGCAGGTGCACTGGCTCTTACTGCTCGCAACCTTGTGAAGGGTACAAAGTCCTGCTCAGGCTTCAGCATGCTGAAGTTCTCTTACAGGAACTTCCCTGTGTGGAATCCCAAAACTCATGGGAGTTAGTTTTCACCCCATATTCCTCCCTTGGGAGTTGTTTCAAGGAATCAAGCTTAATGGAGTTGAAAAGGACCAGGATCTTTCTAGAGTGGGCAATGACTGGCTGCTTGTCTGTCCTTGGCCTGAAGGGAGAAGCCACACCTCCTGTAACCTTCTTGTCAACATCATCGCCTGCTGCTTTGCTGAAACCTGTTGTATTATCCCTCATAACTGGAAGCCCAAGTGTCCTCTTGGAATTGAAGCACGCGATAGTATTCAGTGATCGTGCTGTCTCTGCCTCTACTTTCTATCCCAGTGTGCAGGTAGATACATTTCTTTGCTTGCTTCTAATGTGTAGCAGGTCCATATGACTTGCTTTAGTCAGTGACATTGAGATGACGGTCACATACAACACAAAAATGGAAATGCTGTAGAAACCTTTCCTATGCTTATCTTCGGCAGTTACACTAATTAAGACGACTGACATTTTATTTTTATTGATTGATTGATTGATTGATTGATTGATTTTGATCAGGAACCTGGCATTTTATAGCGAATTTTAAAAAAAGTGACTCAAGTGAGATACGCTTATGGAACAGGTCATAAAGAACACAAGACTGTGTCTTTGACAATGTTTTCTCAAAACATATAGCCCATGAAGCTAAGGCATCAACATGATCTCATCTGAAGAATGTTCACATGCAATGCTGTCCAAAACACATCTATAACAGAAATGTTCCCATCTCTGTGCTGTCCAACATGGAGTCTACTGTCATGTGTATACACAAAATGTGTATACATGACTGATATTTTAATTGGGTAAAGTGAGCTAGTGCAAAAGGTCTTAAGGACGACAGGCTTAGAACATGTCCCATGAAGCAGGAAAAGAAGTGTGACCTTAGAGAGCAAAGGGTGCAGGAGTTCTGAGAGCTGGATCTGTGCGTGTTTTCTAGGCTGGAGTCAAAAAGGAGAGAACCCTCGTCACTGGCCAGTTGACATAACAAAGGAACAGGAATTCTCGGACTCTCAAGGAGACCAAGCAAGCTCGGACCTATAAGGGAAGCTAGAAAGCTGAGGAAGCCATGGTGTTTTACCATTTCACATACAACTGAGGGAATTGAAAGCAGAAAGCCTTACCAGAGAACAATTGTAGAGCCAAGCACCATGGCATCCAATAGGCAAAGAAGCCCCCCCCCTCCCCGAGAAAAACAGAATCAAGAAAACTTCTCCACCTAGACTGCCAGTCACTACCAATGTCTGATCATAGAGATTTCAAATTTGCTAAGGACCAGTGATCAATAAGTGCCTGCTTCTTTTATTCTTTTCTATAGTTTGTGTACATGTGTGCTTGTGCACTCAGAGGAAGAATGGATTTTGTTTGGTTGTTTATTTTTTATTTATAGACTTATAGGGGTATGAAGAGAAGACCCTGTAGACCAGATATAGAGGCTGTCATGCATCACATAAGGATCAGAGACTCTAAACTCTAGCTCACGATGTTGGGCATTTAATGTTTGGGGGTGGTGGAGAACAAGTATATTTTGTGTACAGGAAGGAACAATCTGAGTATTTAAATTCCAGGCTATAATAAGCATCATTTGAGCTAACCACTAGAGATTATGATCCTCTCCTCTTGGAAGAGTGAAACCATTACAACTCCTTGGAAGGCTGCATTCTACCTCCTCCTGAGAGTTCTGCATGACTGGTATATGACCTGCAGCCATTGATGAGAGCAGATAGGACATGACACGTCAGGGTGGATGTGTTCAAGAAGCTGTGCTCAGCTTTCTTCTTCCTCCTCTGTATCAGCAAAAGGCTGCTTGCTCCAGGCAGCTACATGATGCTGCTGCCCCTATTAGTCTCAATTTCTGAGGCACCACATAGAACAAAATTGCTTCAAAGGATTATCCAAATGTAGAGTAAAATTTGTGTGGGAAAAAAAAGACCTTTGCTAGTGTATGCCCTCCAATTCTTCCTATTGCAACATGTCACCATAGGCTGCTTGACGAATATAGAACTCCCCCACATAAACCTGTGTCCAAGATGATTTATTTTGAACTTTCTATTAAATATGCTAAAAGCTACTTACAGAGTTAAAACATGTACCCAACTGCCAGGCCAGTGTTAGGCCTGGGAAACAAGTATTAGATACAGAGGCCCCCAAGTAAGACCTGATTTTTTTTTCCTCTATACTGTTGCCCTAAGTCTAGTTTAATCAAAGGGATCAGAGTCCCACTTGAAACACATGGTGAATGGATACTCACAAACCATTAAACAACATTATAAGACAACAAGTTCTTTAAAGACTGGCATGCCAGTATATCAACTGCCCTAGGCCCCAGCTGTGGGAAACCCTTTAGAAGTGGAAATAATAGAGCTGAGACTTGTCCAGAGCAATAAAAATAAGTAGAGTATTAAAAGAAGTAGAAAATGTAGGGAAAATAGTTTCTGGACTCAGAAAGAATATATGTACTCAGGTAATACCATGACATCTACAAAAGGCTTAAACCAATAGAAAAAAAAAATCACCGTGACTTGGATGCTGGAAGAGCTGACAAGCCTAGGTAATGGACTGAGAGCCCTGATAGGATTCCAAGCAGCAGTCAGACTTACTGAAAATGGTATTGAAGGAAGGTTCATTTGCAATGGACTGTGGAAAAGGGGAGAGCGGAGTGAGGGTAGGTAGGAATTTCAGGCAGGTAGCTATTAAATTAAATTAGGAATGAGTTGCTGCATGCTTATATTGAGGGGATACACAAATGCAAGAGAGCCCAAGGATATTTTGAAGGGGAATACATGCAACAAGGATGAGGTAAGAAATGTGAATCAACAGAATTGTGCAAAGTGATGTCATGATTTCAGCCTGGGAAACTAGAGGAGACTGTCAGTGGACTTTCATTGAAGACAGTTGATCTCTGAGGGAAGGAGAATGAGCCTCTGTTTGAGATAAGGCAGAATTGCAGGTAGAGTTCTCTCTTTTCTATGCCCAATGACTGTGGACTGCTCAAGGTTGTATTAATGGATAACCCACAAAATGGTCAGGGCTCAGAAAAAGAGACTTTTGGATATCTGACCTAGGAAGGATGTTATGCAAATATCTTAGTAAAACTAACAGGCTTAGAGACAAAACAGCAACAATCCAAACCACAAGAACCAAAACAAAACAAAAATTTCAAGGTTTAAAGAAAAAGTTCAAATAACATGCAAGAGTAGAAGACTTAAGCTCTTATCAGAGTTTAAAAAAATTGCAAAGCAATGCAACAGGAAGAAGCAGTATCTGTGAAAATCGGAAGTATGGTCCTAGAATTTTATCACTAAACAAACTTTCCTTCATAAGCCAAGTCTATAGAGCAAGAGTTTAAGATACAAGAATATAGGGAATTGTGTACCCTTCAGCCCTTCTTAGACAATGTGTTGGAAGATGCATTTCGTCTAACCAACAGAAAACTGGGCAAAGTGCAGAGGAAAAATAATGGTACTGAATATGTATATGTGTGTGTGCATGCATATAAAGTCATATAGTCATATATATGTATATAGTCATGGATGGAATTAGTAAACCTACTGCTGTATGCACCATATTGATAGAATTAAGGAAGAAACTATGGTTATCTTCAAAGATTTTGACAAAGCTTTCAAAGCAATTCAATGCCCATTTTGGATTATTAGTTTTAAAAGTCTCATAAAATATGAGTGAAGGAACACTCTTTGAAATGAAAATTAATGAAAAATTGA
Organism: Lophiomys imhausi; assembly: GCA_907164525.1. Taxonomy (NCBI): domain Eukaryota; kingdom Metazoa; phylum Chordata; class Mammalia; order Rodentia; family Muridae; genus Lophiomys; species Lophiomys imhausi. The sequence continues at coordinate 3,162,356 of CAJQZJ010032004.1, read as the reverse complement.
AAAAAATGATACATTGATATTAAAGAAAGAAAATGTTAGTCTCTCTACAGCTGCATATTTTCTTACCTATCTGCCTGTCTCTCTAGCTATGCACTATTTCTGTCTATCTATCTTATTCCTAAGGAGAGTGATTTAGGAACAGTCTAGGGGCATTCTCACTGACTCGACACAAAGCAAGGGTACCCTCTGCACTGCTATTATCCAACACTCTGTTGGTGGTATTAAGCTTATGCCGGCAGACAAATGAGATTAATTAGATATATAGTAAAGAAGTTACCTCTGTGTGTATATGATATGATATACTACCTAGAACATCAATGATAAAAGTAGCTCCAACAACAAAAAATCACCAAAGAAACAGAATGGACAATGAACAGAATCAATAATGTTCATCCTCACAAACATAATCAGCCACAGAGCATAAACAGTGCAGGAACCCGATTTACAAATAGTAACAAACGCAGTCAGATATTTAGAAATAAAACTAATAACTTGTGAGCTTAGTCCAGGAAAAACAGTTGCAATTTCCATTAGTGACATTTTTGGATAAAAACTGTAGTTTGGTACAGGCTTTCTCTCAGGGTCAATTTTCTGAATCTGATAATTACACTGTGATTATGAAAAGAAGGGTTAATTTTATGTAATATTCACTTGAGTATTTAGGGCTAAGTGGCCATCATACCTGCAATTTATTTTTGATAATGCAGGGAAATTTTACATACACTTAGAAAAACATAAGTAATGCATCTATGTATATGTTTGCATATGTGTACTTACACATATGGAGACAGAGATAGAAAAAGAGAATGATACAGCAAATGAGATCAAATGTTAAAATTTGGAAAGTTAGAAAAGAATATAGAAATCACTTGAACTATTTTTATAAGTTTCATGTAAACTGGAAATTATTTCTAAATAGCAACATAAAAAAAAAAACCTATTACCAGCTATATAAACCAGGTCAGAGTGGACTGATTTTTTTTTTGTTTTGTTTTTTGGTTTGGTTTTTTTTTTTTTTTTTAGTATGTATGAGTGTTTTTATGCATGCATGTATTGTATGAGCACAGTGTGTAAATCTGGTACCCACAAAAGCCAGAAGTGGGTGTTAAATCCTCTGGAACTGGAGTTAAGGACGGCTGTGAGCCACTATATGGGTTCTGGGAATCAAACCCAGGTCCACTACAGAGGCAGCAAATGCTTTTCAGCACTGAACTATCCCTCTAACTCCAACAGGATGGATTATTAAGCAGCTATTAGGGATAGAAAGATAGTAAGCTGGATTCATATGTGCAGACGTAGAGGTTCTATTCTCAAGACAGGATTAATATTGTTATCGTGACAGTGGTGTCTTTAGTGCAAGAACATACTTGCCAATGGCGTCTCTCAATTTTGGACTTCCTACCCTGAAGAATGTGAGTGAAATAAGCCTTTATCATTCATAAGTTACTCACCCTGTGGTATTATACCATGCAGTTCAGAAGGAATTTAAAAAGGAAATTCAAGTTCTGAGTACTGATCTACCAATCCAGTAAGACCATAACAGATAGCAGGAACAGCCTGCATAAAGGCCCTAGGGAAGGAGGTGCACAAAGGAAGTCGGTGTTTATCTAAGCATGTTTACCAAGAAGGAACCTTGAGCAGCAAGCTGGAAAGTGCAGAGCTTTGAGTTTTTGCTCCTGGGTGATGCCAACAAATGAACATGGAAAGTGAGTGTATATACTGACATTTAACTGAGATTTTAACTCAGTCAGTATTTTTACAATGGATGAATGCTGCTCCAAGTGTCCAGTGAGAGCCTTTGCGGGTCTATAAAATAAACACAACAGATGTGAGCTACAGGCTAAGTAGGTAAGGTGTGTTAAATCATATTAAATCAGGGTAGACCAAGGTCATTCTGGTTAAAAAGAACAGCATAAAATACGGGAGGGTCCATTTTGTAAAAGCGGTTTTGAAAATTATCTGAACGGAAAGCAAAAGAAGTATAGACTATAATGCTGGCTAAGAGGGGACAAAATTGCCTGAGTGCAAGAGAAGAGGACAGAATCAACAGAATCGGGACAGACTTCGAGCTAGCCATGAAGGAGACAACTGTGGCAAGGATCATGAACAGCATCCGAGACTTTGCATGAGTGATCAAGTTGCTAGTGGGATGGAGACACCTGGGAGTGGGAGCCAAAGAAGCATTGTATAGTTACAGCCTTTGGCTTTCCCGACCCTTAACAAATGTAAGGATCTCTTAAACGGGGTCCCCTGAAAATGAGGATAGGGCACCCTGTCTAGAGAAGAAGCTCGAACAACAGAATCTGGGCTGAGGAGTGAAAGCTAGAGCATCCCCAGGGCCAGTCAACTCACAAAGTGGACAGAAGAGTCTGCTCCTTTGACCAGCTGCTGTCATCTGGTCCTACTCAAAGTTGCCAGAGACACCATGTTCCTTATTTCTATCCACTTGGGCCTTCTCCTCGGAGCCCAACTGTCTAAAGCACCACCTATTTCTGGTGGCCCAGTGGCTCCATGTTCCTTCCTCACACTGGGAGCCTTGTGCTCATCAGCAGGCACACAAGCCTCTGTAGGATCTGCCTTCTATCCCCGACCCATGACCCTAACCTGTGCATAGCTGGCTCCTGGACCATGGCCCTGTACCTTAACACTGAATGGATTACAGGAATATGCCTTCAATTGCTCTTAGTGAAAAACCAGAAAATCATTATGCTTCCCCAGGATGACTCCCCCAAAGCAAGGGAACAAATGATTGACCCAGAAGCAACGGAGAGTGCAAGTACCAACATAGGACTTAGGGGCAACTCTGTATGTTGTCTATGATCATGTGAAATACCCTTGGGAAAAAATCTAGACACTCCAAGCTAATGGCTGATTCTTGGTATTCAGTCCTTACTCAACAGTGAATAAGCATGGACTATACAAGAATGTGTACAGATCAGACAGAAAATGGTGGCATAGGGTCATGATGCCTTTAGCTGTGAGCCCAAAAGTTCCCTCTGCTCTGTACCGACAGGGACACACATTCCTTCTTCATAGAGAACTACATTCCAGAATGGTCCTATGTAGTACCAACTTCACCTAGGCCAGTTTCAAGCAAGCTGGCTGAGCCTTCTCTCTTTCTTGCTGTTCATCCTGCCTCACAGTTGCCATGGATACTAGGATGCCTTCTGAGCTCTGTGCTTTATATGTAGTCCAGCCTTCAAAAGCCTTAGTGCAGTTCAACCCACTCATTCCCCTGGCTCCTGAGACTGTGAACATATCTAAGCTGGATTATTTCAGTCAAATGGCCTCGGAGTCTTCTTGCCACAATCTGTTGGTGATCTGAGAGTTCATGCTTAGATGCTAAGATGTAAATGGCAACCTATGGTTTCATGAAGGCCCATGCATACACGTTCTCCTATTTCCAGAAGAGAATACCTCATTTCAATCCATACAGAAAACAGAACTACCACAGTATTAGACCAATGCCCAGGAAGGAGATGTCAGCATGACCCCACAGTGATGCCGGTCGAACCAGTGGGTGGGCCTGGTGAAGGGCTGTAGGGAGACATCATGGAGCTCAGACATAGAAAAGAGTCCTTTGGAGGTTGTTCTCAGTTGATGTAGTGCCTGCGTGTGGAGGTGGGTCTCTGAAAGCACATTTAACACCTCTCCTTCCTCCAGCCACCAAAGAGCAAGCACAGTAGTCCCTTGGCTCTGGTCATCACCCAAAGCTATGAATAGATACAGATAGAAAACCTCACGCCTCTGTTTTCTCACTCCCTAAAAAAATGCAGCAAATGCAGATCCATGGCCAGCGTGTCCCACCATGCTGCCTTCCCAAATGTCCACCTGTACTATAACATCCCCTTCTCATATCATTGACCATCTGTTCTCCTCTACTCCTTTCTTGTGAGGCCACTTGCCCCAATTCATTGTTGGCTAAAATCTATGCATTTTATTAATTTTAAAGCCAAATCCTGGCTTTATGCCCTTCTCAGGGAGTCAGACATAAATTGGATATTATTTGTGCAATCTCTAGAATATCCTTGGCACAACCATGGCTTTTGTTCAGATCTGAGGCTTAAACTGTCAGAGAGACACATTGCAACTTTCTTTGTTGCTGGGATTACCAGCTCAGCATCAGGACTGTGGGTTTTCCAGTTTGAAAAATCCCATCACCTTTCTTTCTTCTTTTGTTTACTGCCTTAGACCCCATGATAAATCTTGCTGGACATCAAGATCAATCATATCTAGCCTCCTCTCTGACAAGTATCACTTAGAGAAAATTATCTACTCAGGAACCTCCTCCAGGGTCTAGACAGATCTTGACTAGGCAGAAGCTCTGATACTCTCACCATGTTGCCATGTCCCAGGTAACCTTGGAGCAATCCCAACACCCCCTACAGCCTTGTAGCTCTTCTGCCCTGCTTCGTAGGATCACACACACTTGCTTCCCGTTTCTAATGCACAATAAAGCTTCTACTTCAAGTGTCTGCCTGCCTGGGGTGCCGGTCTCTGTTCACCTTACCTCAGCATCCATCCCTGGCAGGAGTCACTCCCTCCCACAGCACTCCAGACCCATCTCTTCTCCCATTCTTTTACTTACTGTCAAGACCTGACTGTGTCTGCTTCCCCTACAAAGCAAGTGACATAAGGAGGCATTGTATCTTGCCTCCTAGCTGCCTCCTGTTCAATATAAAGAGTTTACTGTTTGATGTTGTGGCTTGAACCACCTTCAAAGGGTTGGGATAGGGGTGGTAACCCACACAGTTGAGAAGTCTTGATAAGCTGTTGGATTTTCTTTGAAAAACAGATTTGTAACTCCACTCCATGAGGTATGTATAATAGAATGCCACCTCCAAAATGGTATCCAATGTCCTAACCATCCTGGTGATTCTTGTCTCTGGATAGCTATCTCCTATCCTAAAAAGAACTGACATGTATAACCCATAGGATATTATAAAAATCATGATGTGTATAACCAATACATATGGTCATAAAAGACATTATGGCTTGTGTCTTTTTCTTCTTTGAAACAACCAGTCTGGGGATACCCAGCCAATACATCATGAAATCCCTCAAGTAGAGCACAGAGAGAGTGTTATGGAGAGGTAGAGAGGCATCCTGACACTATAAGGCCATGTAAGTATAACATCTTGGAATTATATCCGGCAACACCAGTCAATACTTTAGATGATTCGCCCTTCCTAACATGATGACTGAAACCTCACAAGAGATCCTCCCAATTCAGGAGCTTCCAAATCCCCAGCCCACAGAAACCATGGGAGATAATAAATGTTAATTTTGCTTGAAAATGTTGAGTTTTTTAAAGTCTCTGATCCATGGCAACAGGTAATTACCATTCAGTGGAGATGTAGGGGCTGGTAACTCCAGGTCTGAGTTGATATGAGTGTCTCTAGGGTAGTTCTGTTCTGTGTTTAACTGTGTATACCGTCCCCCATTCTGTAACAGCTGGTTTCATTTGGACTCTGCAACTCTTAATAGCCACAAATGCCACCTGTATCCTCAATAAACTTTATTTAGACACAAAAAGACAACAGAAAATACATACACAAATACAGTTATCTTTTTCTCTATAGGATAAACACACATTACAGGACATTTAAAAAGTAGGAGCACAGATTGTAAGAAAATAATGTGAAGTCCTTGTTCACTCACACTTGAAACAAAGACATATTTCAGAGGAAGACAGAAATGGAACATCCCAACAACAGGGTTCACATTTGGTCTACAACAGCACACAGGTATTGGGAAGGTAATCAAAGGAGTCAGAAATCCAGCGACAGAATGCTCACAATACTAGTAGGACTATTTGAACAAAAGATAGGATCGGGGAGGATTCCATACCCCTGTGCAGATGCTCTGCAAGCTGTCAGCTAGGTTGCAAAGCAGCTTGGCAGAAATGCTAGCTTAGCTTTCATCTTGCAGCGTGAAGGTCTGAATAACCTCTACCTTTGTGCCCACATCACAGAGTGTTACAGAGACACCACACCAAGGATGCCGGAACTGTTCACATACACACTGGCTTAGACACTCACAGTACAGAACATTGACATTGCATATAGATAGTACTTTTGAAAGGGAAAGGAATAACAGCCCAGAGGCAAACACATACTTTACAAGTACTGCATCCATTGGTAGCATTTCCCACCGTGCTGCCAGTGGTCCCTTCCCACGGGAAGCCACCAGCACTTGTGTCCCGATCATGTACAGAACAGGACAGATGTGTCTTGGAGGTCTGTTACCCTCTAAAGTCATAAATGTGACCACCTGGTCATCTCTGTGTCCAGGACATGCTGCCATGGAACCATCCCACTTATTCCTGATCCTGGGTAAGCCTCAGGACTCCACATCATTTTCACATTTCAGATCAGGGTTCCCTAGGCAACCTCTGTATTTTAGTAAAAAATTGTTTCCACTGTACCCTTCGTGTGTCCTCTTCCTAATGTGACAAATCCAGATGAGATGAAGTTATGGAGATCTGGTCCTCCACTTCGGTAAGCATCCTTCCCATAGTGCCCTGCAAGAAGATGGTCAGAATTACCTGATGAATCCACAACAACAACACAGAAGACGATCACAGCTCCATCTTGCCCAACAATGATGGTGTGCTTATGTTCAAACCAGCAGCTAAGTCACAAGGTCAAAGTAAATGTCATATATATTATAATAAATATAATATATACACACACATATATTACTGAGAATATATTGCTATATATATATATATATACAAACATTTATACATACACAGCTTATGTGTATATATATTTCTATATGACAAAGATTAATGCTGCGTTGAAGGTAGAGAAAGAAAGGGAGACACACAGTTTGAAGGTGGCATTTCTGAGTTACCACTAAGTACACGAGAATGTTGCTTTATAGATGTTCCTCAGCTTGCAGTAGAGTTGCACCCTGATCAACCTAAAGCAATTTGAAGCACATAAAGGTGAAAGTGCTTGCTGAACATTGTAACTTGGCAACACAGCACAACAGAGTGTCGGCTGTTTCCCCTCCGCTGCTGTGTGATTGCTATTGTTCATGGACACCATCTAGCATCACCAGAGAAGACCACACCCCATTTTGGAAGGCCAAGAAGAAATAAAAAAGCAATCCCAAATGTAAAAGCATTGGTATTGGTTGTGACTGCTTTTGTGCCACTAGGAAGTCCAACAAGTCAGACAGCGAACCACGAGGACCTCTGTACTCATGTCACCATCCTCTCATAAAGTTAGCGAGCGCACAGGAAATGGTATATTAAACAGAATAACAGGGCTACAGTTCCAAGCAAGTGCATTATAAAAAGATTTTAAAAGGTTGAAACAGAATGCACAAATAGAGGCTGGAAAGATGGCTCCATGGTTAAGAGTACCCCTCTGTACCCACACAGCTCAAAACCATCTGTAATTACAGGCGGTCCAACACCTCTGTGGCCACTGCACACATGTACTATACAGTCATGCATTCAAGCAAAGCACCCATATGCATACAATGATAAACAGATAATAAATACAATCTTCAAAAAGCGTCTTAAAAACAGAAGATGCATGAACTCTGGCAGATACCTTCGAGAGACTGAAGCATGAGTGTTACTTTTGCCTCCTCTCAACTTTCTGTACTATCCAAGTTCTTGTCTACAATTACTAGGCGATTTATCATGCACAACCTGTGGAACCACAGACTAGTAAGTTAACAGAAATCCAGCAACAGCTGAGCTGGCAGGTGGAATGGTGGCTATAAAACACTGGCAACAGCTTTCTGTTTTCCTTTCTCGACTTCCTGTAATAAAACTATTTCCCCTAACTGGCAAGATACAGACATCTTCATAAGCATTTGAGGTAAGGAAAAGACACAGGCAGGTTACAGAGTGTGAGAGAAGAAATTTAGAGAGAAAGAAGTAAATATTCTACTTCTGACATTCAAATAGGAATCTATAATGTGCTTGAAACACACACACACACTGTAAACATTGTGAAGAATTAACTCTACCCAGAACCACCTCGCTACATACACACAAGTCTGAATAAAAGTCACTATGCATTCATATTGACACAGTGTGTATTACAAATTGAAATTGTAATATACAAAGTTAAAAAGTTTCTGGAAAATGATATATTTAAATATGATAAAACTATAAAATTTCAAGCCAGTTCATTAAAAAAACACAGAGAAAAATGATTAAAAGAAAATGCACAAGTATCTTGTCGGCTGAGAGTTAATTATTTCTCATTTAAACTATTTATTTTTTGTAAGATCTTTTCCTACAATGAATACACAATTCTC
>CAJQZJ010032004.1:3113421-3124603 GCA_907164525.1 Lophiomys imhausi | reverse complement strand
CACACACACACACACACACACACACACACACACACACACACACACACTGTGAATAGACATACTTACAGGACACTCACACACAGAAAATAAGAGTTTCTTAAGTTGACATGAAAAAAAATGTAAGAAAGAAGGTAAGTCATTCGGAAGAGAATGTAATGAGGTCTTGCACCAGGGAGCATGTATTATAAAAGTAGAACATTATAGGTACAAAAATAAATAAATGGAACAAAACATAAAAGCCAGGAAAGAAACTTCAGCAAGCTTAAGGGATGAAGAAAGGGTAAAGATATCACTGAGGCCAAAGGTAGAGAAAAATAACAGATTAGTCCTGATTGATCAGGACACAAAAATTAAACAGAAAATAAGCCTTGAATTATGTTAAACCTCATCTTATTTTTCCTTCAAGATTGGAAACTTAGAGTTCATTAGAGTATTTGTGCATGTAAACTGATATATAACTCAAGAGTCCCTGTTAAGACACTTCAAGGTCATATGGAATCCACAAGTGTGTGAAATTTTAGATCACATGAAAGCCTTGGACCAGAGAGGAAAGAGCTGGACCAGAGAAAGAGAATCAATGTCTACTCACCAAGCCACCATCCCAGCTAGTTCCTCAGCTCCATGATGCTTCTATGTCACCAAATAAGCTTCCTTTATCTGAGGAATTTTGAGTTGATCTGTCTTTCTGACCAACATACAAGAGTATAATATATGACATTAGTTAAACTATGTTCTGTACAGTCCAGACTTTAATATGAAAAAAGAGGTAGAAAGGAAACATTAGAAAATATTTATGAATATCTTCCTAATCTTTGGTAAGAGATGTCTAACTCCTTAACATAAAGCTGGACACACTAAATCTACTAGAAGAGAAAGTGGGGAAAAGCCTCAATCTCATTGGCACAGGTGACAACTTCCTGAACAGAACACCAACAGCTCAGGATCTAAGAACAACAATCAGTAAATGGGACCTCATGAAACTGAAAAGCTTCTGTAAGGCAAAGGACACTGTCACTAGAACAAAACGGCAGCCTACAGACTGGGAAAAGATATTTACCAACCCCACTTCCAATAGAGGGCTAATATCCAAAATTTAGAACTCAAGAAATTAAACACCAAGAAACCAAATAAGCCAATTAAAAAAAAAAAAAACAGGAAACAGAGCTAAACTGAGAATTCACAAAGGAGGAATCCCTAATGGCCAAGAGACAGTTGAAGAAACGCTCAACATCTTTAATCATCAGAGAAATGCAACTCAAGACGATTCTGAGAATCCATCTCACACCTGTCAGAATGGCTAAGATCAAAAGCTCAAATGACAGCACATGCTGGCAAGGCTATGAAGAAAGGGGAACACTCCTCCATTGCTGGTGGGAGTGCACAGTTGTACAACTACTATGGAAATCAGTCTGGCAATATCTTAGAAAACTTGGAATAGCCCTACCTCAAGACCCAACCATATCACTCCTGGGTCTCCACCCAAACCACAAGGACATCTCCTCATCTATGTTCATAGCAGCCTTATTTGTAATAGATAGAAACTGGAAACAACCCAGATGTCCCTCAACTGATGAATGGATAAAAAAAAAAAATTGTGGTACATCTACACAATGGAATACTACTCAGCCATCAGAAACAACGAAATCATGCAATTCACAGCCAAATGGATGGAACTAGAAAAGCTCATCCTGAGTGAGCTAACCCAGACTCAGAAAGATGCACATGACATCTACTCATTTATAATTGGATTTTAGCCATATAGTACAGGATAACTATCCTACAACCAACACATCAAAAAGATCGGGAACATAGACTTTGTTACCTATCAATGGGACAATTTGCCCTAGGGATGCTACCATGTTGGCCCCCAGTGCAAGAGGAAGTTCTTAGCACTCATATGACTATTGAACTGAGAGGGGCTGATATATAGGGACACTCCACATTGGAGGAATGGGATGGGGGGAAAGGGAGGAGAAGGTGGGAGGGTGGAACCGGGAGGTGTAGAAAGACGGCACTATGATGGAGATGTAACTTGATGTAATAAATAAACATTATAATAAAAAGACATTAGAAATAAAAAAGGGATGTCTAACTGAGATCAAAGTAGGAAGAAATAAAAAAATATAATAATAGGCCACATTTTACAAAAATGCTTTTACAAGATTATGTAAAAAGTCACCACACTTATGAGCCCATGTTCATAGCATTATTCACATTGCAATGGGCAAAGGGTGGAATAGCCAAAGTATCCACTCATGGATGAGTGAATACATAAAATATGAATGTATGAGCAATGGAGTATTATTCTGTCTTACAAAGGACAGAAGTCTTGTCATATGTTACAACACAGATGAAAGTTGAAGACATTATGGCAAATTAAATAAACAAAATTATAAAACAAACAAAGATGACACATGATTTACTGATTCCACTTAGCTATTCAGAGAAGTCTAATGTATAGAGACATAAAGTAGAACGGTGGGGGTCAATGGCTGGGTAAAGCAGAAGGGGAGTCATTAATGAGTACAAAGTTGTAGTTTTTCAAGATGAAATTTTTCTGGAGATCTGTCATACAACAATTAGAATAGACAATATTATTGGACAAGGTATACCTAATGGTGGTTGAGATGGTAAATTTTATGTTACATGCACTTCCTCAAAATCACACATTTAAAAGCAAATCTTTCTAGTATATATTTTAAAAAGTTCCTACAGATAAGAGATGAGCTTCCTTGGAGAACATCTGATATACAGACAGGAAGGAAGATAAGTGGCACAGTATCTCTTTAGGGCAATAGACTGATGAGTAATTAGAGCATTAAAACATGCACACCCTTTGACTCAGTAATTCCACCCATAGCAAGGGAATTCCCTTCTAACCAAGGGAAATAATTACAGACCTAGCAGAGAGTTATGTGCAGGGATTGTCATCACAGCATTATTTATAATAATGTAAAACTAGACCAAGTTCAATTTGATCAACAAGAAAACGGCTGAATAAATTAAGTTATGTTCAAAGGGTGGATGCCACACAGTCATTTCCTGGGAGTTTTTCTGGAATATTTTAATGCCAGAAGAGAGACTCACGAAGTACTGTTAAGGAAGCAAAATGTTTACAATGTATATATAATGTGATTCCATCTTTGAAAACACGGGGAGAGATACACATATAGACCAGGAGGAACGTATAATAGCTACTCTCAAGAGGCTAGCTACATGGAATGTGAGTAATTTTCTGCCCTCTTCTGGGTTTTCCAGATGTTTCTCGACAGACAAATATTTCTTCTACACTGAGAATCACTCCATATTGGAAACAGGGCACATTTTGATGGGAAAGGGTAATTAAACACTGAGAAAAATGAAGTGATGGCTTATACAAGAGTCACCCAGGGCAAGGCCTCCTCTTACCACCACAGGCTCTGTAATGTGTACAGCATCCCTGCTGGCTTTCTGCAGTCATCTCTTGGCACAGAAAGCATAATGATGAGGGTATGAAGCTTGAGGACTTGCTCTCTGTCCCAACTCCCTTTGCCTGGGAAAGCTAGGAAAGTCATTCTTTGGCTACCATGAAGCTCCTCATATGGAATTTAGATGACAGAAAATGACTGACATCAGTTGGAGTCTTCCAACTCACCTAGGAGGGACTACACTGAGCAATGTGAAAGGAACACATCGGACCTGGGCTCTAGGAGTATGGGCTGATGTTCTGAATCAACAGGAGTGTCCGACTATTGAAAGTTCACTAAAGACTATCGACTTAGATTCAGTGTCAGAACCTGAAGAGACCAGACAGATAGACACAAAGTCTGCAGCAGTCAGCCATAAAGAAAAGGCCTCCCAGTTCTCTTGTTCATTTAGGAGAGACTACACCGTTAACACTCTCATCTACTCGATGTGAACTTTAAATAAGATGTTCCAGTGAACTGGGAAGAGGAAGCTACTTTGCTGCAACTGGGAAGAGAGTAATTGTGTAAGATGTTTGCATCTGCTGAATGGTGGCTCTGGGAGCTGGCTTCATGCAAGGGAGACAGACCATCCGGGAGAGCCCCATGGAGACTAGCTGAAGGCAGCTGCCTTCACAATCTCTAATTCAGATTGTCTAGACTGCTGCTTGAGGCTCTAACTACCCAACTGGGGTGGGAAGTGCTGTATATCAACAGGGAAGATGGGAGACTGCTGTTCATCTGCTCACTGATCCACCCCTACAGCACATGGGAAGAGCATATCCTACAGCTCATCTGTGAGTCTTATGTCTATACAAAAATTTCTCAACATACATAAAAACTTTGCACCAGTTAATGAACATACATATTATCTGTGTGTACATTCTGTCTGTCTACTAACAACAGTTGGTGTGACGCTTACTACTCTAGTATCTGCTGCTACGTGGCTCCTTGTGTAACATAGTATATTCAATATATGTGTTTTAATGCTGAGTCCAAGTCCGGTACAGCATTTGCCAGTCATCATGTAGATTATGTTGGAGATGAAAAGGGACATAGGTTGATTCTTGTCCCTAAGTCCCTTACTGTGCAGCCCCAAAGCCCTGCTATCTACTTCCTGTCTCTGCTCTGGGCCTTAGGAAGCTAGCTGTCTCTATGGATTGTAGGACCTGAACTCCATTTTCATCCAAATAGGAGATAATAGGATAATGGGAGAAAAAAGATTGGTTTTTTTTTCTTTTTGTTCTATTTACTTTGGGGCAATTATTATATCCCTCCATGGGGCTAGCTCTGCCTATGCTCTAGTAATATAATACCCAGCTTCATAAGGCATTGGTGAGTAATAACAGTTTCTAAATCTTTAGTCTCTAGTACCACAAGATGCTAGAATAATATCTGGTGTGTGTGTGTGTGTGTGTGTGTGTGTGTCTGCACGTGCACATGCATGCAAGCACACATGCAGACAGACCTGGGAATTGAATTCCAGGCATCATACATTCTATTATTTTGTCCTTCCTACCCTTAATTCTGAAGTGATTCTTCTAGATAAAGAGCAAAGTAGGTTTGGTAGAATAGTGGAGAACTAGAGGGAGTACCCTGCAGTAAGTCGCAAAGCAGGCTTAGAGGAAGGAGGGTGTACATATGCTCACCGCTGACAGCAGTCAGAAACACAGGCAGGAACAGTCTTCATATGTGGCAAGAACAATTTCCCTTTGCTACTGTAAATTCAAGTACCTCAAGAGACCTACATAACTGAAAGGCTGAGCTGGTGAAAGAGCTGCCATGAAGCCTTCATCACTAGCCCCCCCAAAATATGCAAGTTAGAGTTAGAGCTCCTTCCCACCTCCAACTTGGGAAGTCCATGGTGTTGGGGGACATAAAAGACTTCATTTTCAACATGCCCAAATAAAAATAGTGAAAGAGAAGCAGGTCCTGACTTCACAGCTTAGGATTCCCATTTCATGAAGGCATTTCTCAGAATGATGAGCTAGAATCCTTCACTGTTACCCTGGGCTGAGGGTAGGCAGACCTGGTCCCTCACCATGGACTCTGCTGTCTCTCAGGTTCTGATTGACGGTCTGAAATATGGTACTCAGTTGGCTTTTCTGGGGAGATTTCATAACAAATTTTCATCTACTGTGTGCAGAGCTAAGTATGAAGTCATGGAATCGTCAGGAAGAATTGGCACTTCCTGAGTAATGAGAGCCTGCCTAGCCATTCCACTTTAGTAAGTGGGACCAGAGGGGCATCTTCTCTCTCCCATTCTGCTCCAAATCATGACCTTGCTTGCTTCTCAGAAAGCTGGCTGCTAGGACTTTTGAAGCCAGTTCAATGATTGAACATATTCACATCTGAAAGCTCAATGCTCAATGGCATGCGAGCAGAGAAGAAGCAAGCTTCCAGTCCTGTTTCATTTAAAAAATGGCCCTTCTGTTTCCGGAGGGAGAACAAATGGGGAAATCACTGTGTGAGTATGGTGGTGGGGGGGGGGGACCCAGCACACAAACAAGGCTCAGACCATCTGGTCCCATTAGCGACTGTACCCTCTGAACTACACCCAGTGGACGGAGACGCAGCTGCCTGAGCTGATGTGTGAGCTCCTCCAGGCCTCTCCAGTCTCTAGATGCCCTGGGCTTTCTGTGTGACCTCAAAGGCATTGCCAGCACAGCTGAAATGGACCTCATTAATTTACTCCCATCTGCTCTATGCAGCTCCCAATTGACAGTGTGGAGAAAGGGACAGGAGGTGGGTGGGTCCCTGCTTGGTGGGTATCCTTCTTAACAAGAGACGAGGCCCAGGTTTCCTGTCACTCCCACACTACACTGAGACATGTAGACACCAGTGATCCTTCAAGTGGGCTCCTTGGAGCAGCGGCCTGAGGAATACAGGCCTTTGTTGGAAATGCACCTTAGTCCCATAAAGTGCATTTGCCTAAGGGTCCCTGCTGATTTTCCTGTGCACTAGGATTTGAGACACATTAGCAGAGGGCAGTGATTCTGCACTAGGAGTGATTTTGCAGTCACATGGGACATCTGTCAACATCTGGAGGCATTTTGGGTTGTTGCAACTGGGAAGGGAGGAGGTGTATAATGTCCTAGAATAGAAGTCAGAGTGATTGACCAACACCTGACAAATGAACAGCTCCTTACAAAACCAAAGGGTATTCAGTTCAAAAGGCCTGGGGTGCTGAGGCAAAGACTCCCTGCAATAGAAAGAAAAGGAAGAGTTTGTTGGGATCCATCCCCATGCATCTCTTCCTCATAGTTCAGCTGAAATTATTTAAACATGAGTTTCTACAGCACGTCCAGGACAACTCTGTAAACAGATGTCTTCTTCCAGTATGTAATCCCAGAAGGCAGGGATGGTGGCTTCCATTTCAGAACAACATTAAAATCTAAATTGTAAACAGAAAAAATATGTTTCTTCTATTCTTCGAAGCATCCCTCATTTTGTCCCATTTACCCAAGTGCCGTCTGTGTCCATCATGGAGTGGCAACATTCCCTGGGACCATGGGCATGCCTGTCAGTCTTCCCAGAGCTGGATGGAGATTGCCATGTTCTCTTCTAGTTGTTTTGAAGTGTTCAGTTTAATACTACTGTCATACTCCTATGCAACAGAATGTCATAAAGTGTTCCTGTGAACTATAATTTTGTACCTGTTGACTAACCTTTCCATCATCCATCCATCCCTGAATCTACTCTATCATTCTTAGAGATCAGCTTGTTAAATTCCACGAACCAGATAGATCACATCTCATTTGTCACTGCATGATTGGCTTATTTCGCCACAAATAATACCCACCACAAATGAAATCTACGTGGCCACAAATGAAAGGAGTGCATCTGCTTTTAGAGATAAATAGTATTCCACTGTATATACACACCACATCTATTTCCTTTATCTATTCATCTCTTCATAAACTGTAGCATTAGCCTACTAAGTCTTGCTGATTCTTCCGTCTTACATCTCAGTCCTATCCTTTCCTTAAGTCCATTGTCAGTCATCTCTCACAGGAAGATTCAAATCCCCTGCTTGCTATTTTTCAGCTTTTGTTCTATTATTCTCTTCACTCAATCACTGTAGAATGATCAAAGCAATCTTTCTGGTACATAAATGAGGTCATGTCATTCTCTGACTCAAAATCCCTTAATGATTTTATGCCAACTGAAGGGTAGATGGTGAACTCCTTAACCTAATATTAACTATCCTGCCATTTTCTTCTGACATGCCTGACTCTGGATTTCTAATATCAAATTATGTGATGTTCTCCAAAAGCATTTTTTTCTTGGTTGTCTCTGCACATTGGTATGCACATTTCCTGGTAGACCCAGTGCCCCTAGTATATATTAGGAAAAACCTTCCTCATTATTCAAGTTTCAGCTCAAGCCCTTACCTCCTCTAGTCTTACCCAGCCTTCCCACAAATAGAATTCTGCTGTTTCTGTCATTACTGAAGCATCTCCATTACAACTTTGATTAAAGTTCTTTACAGTTGTCTGCACATCTCTATTTCTTTCAGACTGAGATTTATGAGGATAAGACCTGTGGCTTTTGTTCTCTGTGTCTCTGCACCCTAGCACAGATTCAAACACATAGCAGTACCTCAATGGCTAATCACTGAATGAAAATGGTAATATTGAGTGGAAGAAAGCTTGTCCTAGGGTCACACAACCAAGTCCTACTGATGAACTATGTATCACATGGGATCCATGATGGTCCACGGGGTTTTGAACCTAGAATTGGGGTATTAAGTGGGAGAAAACAGAAGAAGTAAGTAAGAAAGAGTTGTATGTTTGAAGTGGCAGATACATTAAAGTTCTCAGTAGATTATTGGTCTAGGTATATTCTATCCTTCAAAAAATCAGACTAGGGAGAGTAAGCAGGAGTAGAAAATCAGAAGTGAGGAAGCAAATAATTTTAGAAAGATGATTTATTCTATTCTCATTTAATGTGTATGTCTTTGAACCAGTGCAGTGCCCATGGAAGCCAGAAGAGGGGGCTCCATCGCTCTTCTCTCTTCTGTAGCTGGAACTCCATCTATAAATGGTTGGATATGGTTATTGGGAATTGAAAACCCTCAACTCCCAGCCCCTGCCCCCATCCACTAACCTGGACCTCTGGAAGAGCAGAGAGTGTTCTTAACCACTGAGCCATCTCTCTAGCCCCAGAAACAGACCTATGAAAGATCTCCTTAGAGGTGAAAAGAGAGAGGACTAGAGTCAGGAGAGAGAGATAGGTGGCAAGAGAGGGGGAAAGGAAGAGGGAGGGGGATAACTGTTGAAGAAAATAATTTTCATGAAAAAATATGATTTCAGAAGTTGGACAAAGAAAGGTAGCCCAAGAAAGGAGGGATCTGCTAGGAGACCAGGATAAAATGGAAAGGATGGTCAGGTCTTTGGTCACTGGTACTCAAAAGCTGAGGGATAGGAAATGGACATTTTGATCCCTTATTGGCTTTTACAATTTGAGCTTTTAGCATTGGAGGGAGCCTTGCTTCTGTGGATGTCAGAATGCAGTCCAGGGTGGAGGTCTTAGGAAGAATGAGTGACCAAGAAACCAAATCACCAATGGAAACAGAAGTCTGTCTACTGGGACTGAGCTTCCTGAAGGAGATGGCATTCCTAGTGCAAGTAGGGTCAGCACATCAGTGTGGGCTGGGTGGGTCAGAACTGTGGTACCTGTAGTCATTTTCTCCTTCTGTGTCATTCTTTTCTTTTCGGTAGCACTAGGAATTGAATTGGGCATCACACACACGGTAAGAACTCACAATACCACAGAGCTATATCCCCAGCCTATTTGATGGAATGATCTCATCATTTCTCCTCTCCAAACTACTACTAACTATTGAAGGATGGTGAATTCTATTTCTATGTTTTCCATGTGTGTTGGCGTTTGGAGAAATGGGCAATCTTATTTACATGAACCACACTGTTCAGCTCCAGATCATGTCACCCCTACCCCTGTCAAAGAAAAGGCACAGGCTTCATGTGTCTGTTGCCATTCTGCACTCCCACCAGTTTTTTTCCTGTTCCTTTAGGAGTGATATCAGTTATATTGTTTTATTCTCTTGTGAGAGAGGGAGAGAGACAGAGAGATAGAGACAGGAACAAAGGGGCTAGGGATTGAACCCAGTGCCCGGCGCATGCTCTGAAAGTATTCTGCTACTGAGCAGCATTCACAACCCTAGCACTTCTGTCTGAATATGTGGTAACTAGAGATAAACAGAGTTCCATCTAGCAATGAAAAACAGAAAAGAAGGAAAGTTGGTTTGGGTGGTTCCTGGTAAGCCGCCCAGCACCATATTGGAAAGCAGAAGAAATGATAAAGGCAATGGTTAGTTAGATATGGTGTCTTCACACCCTGCTTTTGGAGTCTCTAGGTTGTGCAACTCTCCATTAAGATCTATTAACATAAGGCTTGGCGTAGGGAGCTTCAATGCAGGGTCGGTCATATTGACTCTCTATATACTGCACTTCTGCCTGACTCCAGTGCATTGACTTGAAACTGCTAATCTTAACCTAGGGCATCTTACTTTTCTGGGTGAACACTCGACCACTGAGCTACATTCCGACCCACGCTATCTGTATAATTGTATTCCATTCCTTCCTTTCCATCAGTTAACAGACTGAAGAGACAGTTGAAGCTGACAGGTAGGATGCTGCAGACATTTGAAAAGCACTGGGTCTTTGTAAACAAAGCTCTTGCCCTTAGCACAAGACGTAAGCATCATCCTAGGCTGCCTGTCTAGAGGCTGAGTCACTGGCATTTACAGTTTTCCTTTCAAATGTTGAGCCATAAAACCATAAGAAATAATGGCTACTGCTACCTACTACTACTTTGGAAGTTAGGAGTGAAAAACCTGTTATTCAAAGGACTTTGTGTAAACCAAGCATGCAGGGAAACATACACACACACACACACACACACACACACACACACACACACACACACATACACACACACACACACACACACACACACACAAAATCAAGAATCCTACATTGATATATTTACTTAGAAACCAATAGAAATTACAGAGTTCAGAGGTATTAACCTTAAAAGCTACGGGCGTGAGTTACCAGCCGACAGACAGAGGAAAAGCTGCAACATGAACACAATAATACGATGGCAACAGGTGATCAGGTCAAGCGCTCTTCCGTCGATGATATATGATGGAGAGATGGAGTGGCAAACTGATGGGGCCATAGCTCGACTTAAATGTTATGGCTAGCCAAGGCTTTATACTTCTTGGTAAGACAGAGATGGATGTGTCTAGCTGACTGTGTGACATGAAACTAAACCCAAGGATTTTTGTGCCACACAGGGAGGGCCATTAGTGTGCCTTATACCTTGGTTGGAGGACTCTTCTATATCGATTCTCCAACTATAGGAGTTACAGCTATACTCTTTTGCACTAGTGAAATCAGAAAAATAAAGGCCAAGTTCCCCAATTCCAATGCTGATATTTGTTTCTGCTTGTTCAACCCTTTGCATCAGTGTACAGAATAAGTTGTTCATCAGGTAATTATGTGGTTTGGAAATGAGCACTCTTGATACAAACATGAAATATATACTATTTTATTACTTAGGATCTTGCAAGTTAAAATATACAGAGCAAGGAGATGCTAAATATAGGCCCAAAAGAAACTTGTTTTTCTTTTGAAAAAGAAAGGAAGGAAGGAAGGAGGGAAGGAGGGAGGGAGAGAGAGAGGGAAGGAAGGAAGGAGGGAGGGGGGAGG